>WBNH01004925.1:8040-32486 GCA_013401255.1 Urocolius indicus
GTGGGGAGCAGGTGGTCTTAAAGGGCTGGTCGGACTCTTCATCTCTGTACCATTCTGTGTTGTTTTGTTTTGGTTCTGTTTTGGGGTTTTATGCTTTAGTTGGTATTAAATTGTTTTCTGTTTTTCTTCCCCAAGCCGAGTAGCCTGGTCTGTTTTGTCCTGCACCTTAAGCGGCAATTAAGCTCTCCCTGCCCTTTAGCAATCCTTAAGTCTTTGGTACTTGAGGCTAATCGTGGTCTTTTGTTCCCTGATGGGCCTAAACCAGGACACTAGGGTGGCAGGACAAGGGATGAGTGAGCTCTGGGAGCTTCTCAGAGGGACTTATGGGAAGCCAGGTGTTCTGGGCTCCCCTTCATGTCCCCCAGAATATCCCTGAGCCCTCAAGGTGGCTGCATCTCCTTTCAGACAGCAACTTCATTCTGGCAAATGTGCAGATCTGCCGTGGCTTCCCCATTGTCTACTGCTCTGATGGCTTCTGTGACTTCACCGGCTTCGCCCGCACCGAGGTCGTGCAGAAGAACTGCAGCTGCTGTTTCCTCTACGAGGCTGAGACCAACAAGCCCATCCTGCAGAGCATCAAGAAGATGCTGGACAGCAGACAGGAGTACCAGACCAAGGTCTGCTTCTACAAGAAGGGTGGTGAGTGGTGCATGGAGCTGGGCCTCAGCCCTATGCTGGCCCCAGGGGTGAAGTTGCCAAGCGGTCCTGCCTTTGCCACCCTTCTCCACCACACAGGAGGTTCTTTCTGGTGTCTGCTGGACATCATGTCCATCAAGAATGAGAAGGGGTGCTCTTCCTCTTCTCCGTCAAGGACATCACAGAGAGCTGGGGCAGGAACCACCTGGATGACAAGAAGGAGGATGAGCTGTGGTTGTGGGATGGGGAAGGGATTCTAGGAATGCAAGGAAGGGTCCCTGTAGTAGCCCCTGCTCTGTTGCACCAGCAGTGGCACAGTGCTCTCACTAACCCAGCGTGTTTTGTTCACTGCAGAGAAGTAGAAGAGCAAGAAGCCCAGGAGCTCACACCTGCGGGCAGCACAGAGACAGGGCCGGAGAGTGCTGTACTGGTTCAGCAGCCAGTTTTCCTGGAGGGACCATGGTGAGATGAAAATCAACCATGTAAGGACCTGGGGGAGCTCTCAGCTTCATCTGGTGCCTCTGGGATGGGGCTGTGGGCAGGCTGGCAGTGCTGCAGCTCTCCCAGGACCATCCCTGCAGCACAGCCTAATCTTGCTGGGATGCTTTTCCCATGCACACACCTCACTGGCCTCCCCAGGCACCAAGACGCCCTCCATCTCTGGCAGCCCCGCCATGGGCAAATGCGGTTCATTGGCAGCAGTGGGTGCCCAGAGCTTTCTGTGGGGAGAACTGANCCTTCTCCACCACACAGGAGGTTCTTTCTGGTGTCTGCTGGACATCATGTCCATCAAGAATGAGAAGGGGTGCTCTTCCTCTTCTCCGTCAAGGACATCACAGAGAGCTGGGGCAGGAACCACCTGGATGACAAGAAGGAGGATGAGCTGTGGTTGTGGGATGGGGAAGGGATTCTAGGAATGCAAGGAAGGGTCCCTGTAGTAGCCCCTGCTCTGTTGCACCAGCAGTGGCACAGTGCTCTCACTAACCCAGCGTGTTTTGTTCACTGCAGAGAAGTAGAAGAGCAAGAAGCCCAGGAGCTCACACCTGCGGGCAGCACAGAGACAGGGCCGGAGAGTGCTGTACTGGTTCAGCAGCCAGTTTTCCTGGAGGGACCATGGTGAGATGAAAATCAACCATGTAAGGACCTGGGGGAGCTCTCAGCTTCATCTGGTGCCTCTGGGATGGGGCTGTGGGCAGGCTGGCAGTGCTGCAGCTCTCCCAGGACCATCCCTGCAGCACAGCCTAATCTTGCTGGGATGCTTTTCCCATGCACACACCTCACTGGCCTCCCCAGGCACCAAGACGCCCTCCATCTCTGGCAGCCCCGCCATGGGCAAATGCGGTTCATTGGCAGCAGTGGGTGCCCAGAGCTTTCTGTGGGGAGAACTGACCTTCTGGCAGCTCTCTCAGAGCCGTGCCTCTTTTCACATGTTAACTTTCAGGCAAACCCAGCTGCAGGCTAGCAGCACAGCCATGCTGGCCCCAGGGGACACCATTACCAGGCTGCAGGAGCTCTGGGCATGTGAGCAGCGGGGCTTCCAGCAGCAGCAGGGACTGGTGTCACCTCTGTGCCAGCCCATTCCTATGGCTGCAGTGCCCCAGAATAGAGTCCCCAGGAATGGCTGCAGTGATGGGCACTGGCTGCAGACATGGGGCCACAGTGGGGATCTGACACCGGCCAAGAGCAGCCCAGGGCCCAGAGCTGGCAGCAAAGGGTTTCAGTGTGCCAGTCTTGAATTTTAGGAGCTTAGAGGAGATGGATCCAGCTCTCCTTTGCCCAGGCTGGGCTCTTGCTGTCCCCCAGCAGCTCTGTGTCCCTGCGGGGAGGTGGGGTGGTGGCAGGTGGCTCTGCCCCAGCACACGAATTGGCACCTGAGAGAGTTCTGGGTTCAGCAGCAGCTGGCAATGCTAGTGTGTTAGTGTTAATTTATCATCAGGTGTTCTGTGCCCATCTCAGGGTGACCTCAGTGCAGAGCACTGGTGCAGCCCATGTGACATCAAGGAGTAGCAGCCAGGCTGGCAGGACTCAAGAGGAGAGGGGGCTGTGGTGGCCCCCACTCCTCATGCAAGATGGCCTCTGCACCATCTGCGTGCCACCCTGCCACTTGCTCCTCTAGAACGTGTTTGAGAAAAAGCCATCCATCCCCGAGTACAAAGTGGCCTCGGTGCATAAGTCCCACTTCATCCTGCTCCATCTTCAAGGCCCTCTGGGACTGGCTGATCCTCCTGGCCACCTTCTATGTGGCTGTCCCTGTCCCCTACAATGTCTGCTTCATGGGCACAGAGGACAGCCTCTCAGCTGCCCACAGCACTATCGTCAGTGATATCGCTGTGGAGATGCTCTTCATCCTAGGTAGGTCCATGCCCAGCGCTGAGAACCCACCTGGGATGGGACATGGCAGGGCAAGGATGTGGGTGAAGGAGTGGCCTTGAGGGGTGATGGACAGGGAATCTGCCACTGCTTTGCCACTGCTGCTGGTGCCAAACACCCCTGGGAGCAGGACTCAGGTTGACCCAGCTCCCCTGGCTGCAGGGGGGACAGTGAGGGCTACTCCTGCTCTCCCAGGGAAGACATCATCCTCAATTTCCAGATGATGTATGTGTGTGCCAGTCAGGCCAAGTAGTGTATGACCCCTGCTTCATCTGCATCCATTATATGGCCACCTGGTTCTTCATGGACCTGATTGCTGCTCAACATGACAGTGGTGAGCAAGCAATGCAGGTGAGGGGCAGTGGAGGAGGTAGGAGGTCCCCCTTTTCACAGGGATCTGCTCCTCCATGGGAGCATCACAGGCAGCGAGGGGAAGCAGCAATGGCAGCTACAGCAGGAAACCTCCCACGTATCTTAATTTAACCAGAGGCTGCCACGAACCACAGCAACTGCCATGGCACTGCTCCAGGAGCAGCAAGTAGGTACCCACCCTGTACCCAGCACCCCTGTGCTCGTACAAGTGTACAGAGCAGCTTTGAGCAGCTCCATGTCTGCATGCCAATGCTTTGTGCACACGCACACCATAGCAGCCAGAGGCACTGGCACATTGCCCGCTCTGGCAGGGTGCTGACCATGCATGCAGGCACACAGGGCACACACTGGTGATGAAGGCAGATCCCAGCCTGAGCCACCCTGGGCTCTTGAGGGGTCCTGGAGCACCTGTGGTGGGTGCTATGGGCTGTGCCAATGGCACCAGCCCCTTCCCAGCCTCTGCTAGTTGAGGCAATGAGAGGAGGAAAGAGGCGAGTGCAGAGGTTGTCATTATGCTTATGAAACAGAGCAGCATGTGGGGAGGACAAGGGTATTTGGGGCTGGAACTGCCCACCTGAGCCAAACCTGGCTCTGCTCACACCCCAGCAGTGCTGCCGACCAGTAAACAACTGTAGCTGAGGCAGGGGCATGTTCCTGGGGCTGCAGGGGCCATTGCTGCCTCTGCTGGGACTAAGCTGGAGGCACACAGCAGTGGCTGGCAGGATGAGCAGCCCTGGCAGGGAGCCTCTAGGCAGTGGAGCACAGCTGAGCCACCCAAGGAGCAGCTCCTGCCCCACTCCCCAGACCTCACTGGTTCAACTGCTGAAGACAGTGGGGCTGCTGTAGCTGGACCAGTACTCGCAGTACAGCGCCATGGTGATCACCCTGCTCAGGTCCATGTTCACACTGCTGGCCCACTGGATGGCCTGTATCTGGTACATCATCAGCTGCAAGGAAATGGAAAGCAATGACCCACACACCTGGGACGTCGGTGAGCAAGGGCTGTATGATGTGCTCAGGATGCCCAGCTTCCTCCCCAGCTGCATGCTGCTGGCAGAAGGGCAGTCCCATGAGGCTACAGCCCTTCTGGCTGGCTCCAAGTGAGGCATTGGATCTGTGCTGGGCACCAGTCCCCTTGGTGAGCACTAACCCCACCACACACACACACACACAGCTTGCCAGCTGCATTAACTTGTCCCTACCATCTTTATTCAAGCTGGCTGGTCCAAGTCATATTTGTACCTACAGGTAACTCTGTGCCAACGCTGATGCCAAGAAGATCTTCTCCATCTGCACTATGTTCATTTGGGATGAGGTGGGGAGTGGGGTAGGCTTGAGGGACTTCAGCTCTTGGAGCAGCAGGAGAGGCAGATACTTGGGCAGGGCAGAGCACTGGGGAGAGGTGATGAACATGTGTGCCCTATGGCACAGCCCTGAGGCTGAGGTTAGGGGTGAAGGCCCCCTCAGACTGCACCCACGTTGCTGGCAGGGACAAAGCCCAGGCCCTTCCTGAGCCCCTGTACACCACAGCTCCCACCCACTCAGCCCTTGGTCAGGTCTGACACTGCCCTCCCGGCCCCCAGCGCTGATGCATGCTGTTGTCTTTGGCAACATCACAGCCATCATCCCATTCATGTACTCCCATCCCTCGCTCTACAACATTTACATGAAGGACCTCAAGGACTTAATCCGCGTCCACCGCCTGCCCCAGCAGCTCAAGCAGAGGATGCTGGAGTACTTCCAGACCACCTGGACAGTGAACAATGGCATTGACACTAATGAGGTAGGAGGTTTTGGCAGGGTTGGGTCAGTCCCACTCCAGCCCCCTATCCTGCACCCATTGTGGGGGTGATAGGGCTGGCAGGGCCAGCTATGAGAGGGCAAATGTGTGTGTATGTGTGTGCAAGCGTGTGCAGATGGGAACACATCCATGAAGGGTCTGGAGCACAAGTTTTATGAGGAGCAGCTGAGGAAACTGGGGATGTTTAGCCTAGAGAAGAGGAGGCTGAAACATGATCACTCTCTACAACTACCTGAAAAAGAGTCGTAGGGAGGTAGGGGTTGATCTCTTCAGTACTGAATGATAGGACATGAGGAAATGGCCTCAAGTTGCCCCAGGGGAGGTTTAGATTGTAGCTGAGGAAGAACTTTTCCCCTGACAGGGTTGTCAGCCCCTGTTCCAGGCTGCCCAGGGAGGTGGGGGAGTGCCCATCCCTGGAGCTATTGCAAAGCCGTGGAGCTGAGGTGCTGAGGGCCAGGGGTTAGTGGTGGACTGGGCAGTATAAGGGCAGGGGGTGGACTGAAATGAGCTTAAATGTCTTTTCCAACCAAAATGATTCTATGCTCTGTTGTTAGAGGGACTGGAACTGTGTGCCAGGTATGGGGCAGGTTCCTGCCAAGGCAATGGAGCACAGTCAGCCAACACTGTGGCCAGAGCTGTCCCACCTCTGCCATCAGGACTGCTGGACTCTGCTGAGGCAGCCAGAGCAGCAGTGCAGTGAGATGCTCCATTCTGGGAGGCCAATCTGTTCCCTGGGGCTGCTAGGCTGCTCCCTCACCCCAGCACCCTGGCCCTGTTCTCCCCAGCTGTTGCACGACTTCCCTGATGAGCTGCAGGCAGATATGGCCATTCACCTCAACAAGCTATGCTTGGCTGTGACACCTCCCCTGTGTGGGCACCAGCCCTGACCTTCTCCTCGTGACTGCCCGCAGCCTCATCATGAGAGCAGTGCTGCCCCAGAGAAACCCCTTCCATCTATCCTGGAAGATGAGGAAGAGCCTGATGAAGTCTTCCAGCACTCACCCACCACCATCACCTGCCGCAAACTGCTGCTGCCCCAGCTGAGCAGCCCATTGTGCCATGACTCCCTCAGCAGCCTCTTGGGTGATGAGCTGTGACAGATCTCAGCCCTGCAGAACAACTGCCACTCCCTTGCCTGCTGCAGCCAAGGCCGCAGCCCCTCTCTGCCATGTCAGAGGGATCCCCAGCTCCCCAAGCAGAAGGGCAGCATGGGCAGGAGGCTGCCCAAGCTCCTCATCCCCTCCCTACACATGTATGCCCCTACCAGATCTCAGCCCCAGGTAAAACTGGGACATACTGGTGGCTTGTCCCCCTGCTGTGGGTTTGGACCAGCTGGACTGCATGGGAGGCCACTGGGAATGGTAGCAGAGGGGTGAGGGGATGACGAAGGCCAGCATTCACCCAACTCCCTGCCCTAGAGTCGTGGATGAGATTGAAGACAATAGGGAGATATCAGAACCACAAGCTATCAGCTTCAACGTGGATCCCCCACTGCAGAGCGCAGCAAGGGACTCTCCCATGCCAGATACCTCAAGGGATTTCCCAACATCAGGAGCACTAGCTGTGGGGCTGGGGGGTTGGGGAACCCTCTGCCACTGGTCACTTCTCTGGCAGGGACTAATACAGGCAGCCCAGCCCTGGTGATGGAAGCAGAGGAGATAAAGCAGAATATCAGGAGGCTCAGGAGGTGTGTCATGGGCCAGGGGGAGCTCGGCAAGGGGCATCCACCAATGCTCACTGCTCTCCCTCCCCTTCCAGATCAACCACCTCAACCAGGAGGTTTCCCACCTCAGCTGAGAGCTGCAGCACAATAGAGCTGCTCCAGGGTTGCATGGATGTCCCACAGCTTCCTCTCTGCCCCTGCCATCCGCTCCTGGCCACCTCACCACCCCCCCAGTCCTTGCCACCCTCTGCCTCTGTGTCCCCCTCGCCCCCTCCCATGCCCCCCGGCTCCCCCTCCACCAGCTCTAGGGCCAAATACTGCCCTATCTGCAGCTGCTCGGCCTTCTCTGCCACCAGCTCCTCCATGCACCCCTGGGTGGGCACCAAGTAGCTGTGCCCTGATAAGGAGTTAACGGTCAAGCATTCTGCTTTACCATCAGCTAAGGGCTGTAGGGGTTAACAATCATGCATTCCGCTTTACCATTAGCTAAGGGCTGTAAATTATGGCTTGTTTAGAATGTTTTCTTTTCTTCTTTGCTCCTGGCGAAGGCTCAAGGGCTTAACAACCTGTCCTGCACAATGTATATCTGATCAAGGTGGTCCTTGAATATCATGTCTTGTCCAGTGCTTGGGTGCTTGTTCTTTTCCAATTAATTAAAACTGGTTAGGACTAGTGTTGCAGATGTGGAAGAATGCCAGTACTGCCAGCTCAGCAAAATCGACTGAGGGGTGAAAAGTGCAACCTGAGGAAGACTTGCAGCCTTCCTCCAAACGACCACCGCCCACGCCATGAAGACCCCTGCCCAGCTCTGATCTGACCCTCTGCGCAAGCGCTGAGGAGATAAGGACTAATTAACATACGAGGCGAGGGGAGGCGGGGAGAGGGAATCTACTTGTGGGATATTCATGATTTGGGGTGTATAAATATGAACATGTAACCCCTTGGGGCATGCACGCTTGGTGGAAGGATCCCCCGTGCATCTGGCGCCGCAATAAAGAATATCTTGCTACTGAAGAAATTATCACCTTCATTCTTTGAATCACCCACCCCAGAGGAACACCCCTAGCCCTGACTCCTGCCAGGCTTTGGACTCGGAGTCTTTCTTGCTGCCACCTCGCTCTACTCACTCCTTTCCTGGCTACTCAGTCAGTGGTTGGCCCCACGCCCAGCCCCAATCCAGCTCCACTGGCTCCCACTGACCCCACAGGCACCAGGGAGCACTTGCCCTGGGGCACCTTCACCCGCTGCCCTGCTCTGCCCTCCTCACTGTCTGGGACACACCAGCTCCAGCCTTGTCCCACCAGCTCCAGCCTTGTCCCGGTCACCAGCTCCGACTCAGCCAGCTTGAGACCCTTGGGATGTGGCCACTGGCATCGGGCAGCGGCAGGAGTCACTTTGCACCCACCAACCTGCTCCCCCAGGAGCACTCCAGGGCACAGCCCTCACCCAGACCAACACCAGCAGGGATTTTGCTACGATTTTATACTTTTTGCACACGAGGGCTTTTTTTTTACAATGAGACTGGGACCCACAGCCTAGGGGAATAAAGAACTGGCAATTAGCAAAAAAAATGTAAACTGACCTTCAGGTTATGAGACTGATTGTGGGCCAATGAGGTAATGTTACAGAATGCCCTGTTGTGAGTGTGAGAAGCAGCAGCATCAGAGTGGAAAACAGGCACTGTTTGAGGGTCAGCAGGATGTAAAAGCAAAACAGAGATGATGTAATTCTTTATAATAAACTGGGGTCTCGCATACAGCAGGGCAGGACTTGCTCATGGCAATGCTCCCCCTTCAGCAATCCTGAATGGGTTTGGTGTGTTTCAGCACGTTGCCCCGATCCCAGCTGGCCCGAGACCGGCAACAGCCCCCTTCCAGGACCACTGCCTCCCTGCACTCCCCGCTGTGCCCAGGGACCGAGGGGCATGGCTGGGCAGTGCTGCACCCCGGGACCCACGGGGCCGCTTCGGAGGTTCGGAGGGAGTCTCCGGGGGAGGAGGATGCACCGGGGGGGGAGGGTATCACGGCTAGTCCTGCCCGGCTCCGCGGTGCCGCCTCTACGGCAACTATAGTTTCTGTTGCTCCTCTCCTTGCCCCGTCTTCCCCGCCCCTAGGGAAAAATAAAGGCTCTATTTTTCCGGCCACGGCTCCGGGTGAGTCTGCGCCCGTGGTTCCCGCTCGCCCCCCGCGCCGCACCGAGACCCTCCTTTCACGGGTCCCCGTCGGGGACTCCAGGGTCCCTACCCCGGACTACAACTCCCATCACCCCCGCGCGACGGGCGCACTCTGACGTCACACCGCCTGACTCAAGTAAGGCAAGAGGGGCGGAGCCACCGTGGGGCGGGGAGAAGGTGATTGGCAGGTGCCGTTAAGCCGTGGCCGGTAGGCTGCAAGCGGAAGAGACGGGCGGGCGCGGAAGTGGAAAGGGTAAAGGTGGAAGTGAGGGCCAGGGTTTGCTAGACTCATTTGTGGTGGGGAGAATTGTGTTCCTGAGGGTGAGTGGGGTTGAGGGTGTTACTTGTCCCGCCCTGCAGCGGCGGGGTCTCTGGGCAGTCGGGCCTTGGCGTCCCGCTTTACCGGGTGCGGGAGCCGTAGCCCCGGGAGCCCACTCGGCCGGGGAATGGCGGCGCGGCTGCGAGGTCCCCGCGGTGGGAGTAGAACCGCGGCTACGGGGCAAGGCGAGGCCACCATGTCCCGGCTGCGCCATTGGGCTGCGTGTGCTGGGGCGTGGAACGCGGCAGCAGCGCGGTTGGGGGGCTTCGGCGGCCGCGGATGTTAGAAGAAATACTCCCCCGCCGTTCCGCCTCCGATGCCGCTCGGTATCCCGGCCAGGCGGGAAAGCAGCTCCGGCCCTGAGGAGTGTGACTTGATCCCGGTGTGAGCTGTAGCCGGGAAGGGGAGCTGTGCGATGGGAGAGAGCGAAGCGTCGAGGGTGGCCACTTCCGACTCTGGAGTGCGGGGAGTCCCAGGTTCGACCCAACTTTGGGCTCTATTTCCTTTGGTAGGAAAATAGGAAGGGCTCAGCCGGCAGCCAGCGCCTGCTGCTGGTGCACTGGGTCTGCCTGACTGCAGTTTCCCGGCTGCTTTGTTCCTCTTGCAGTGATGACTGTTTGAAAGTTAATTGGAGTTTAAGGAAGGTGTGGTGCCTGAAAGGACAGAGGTGGTGTGGTGTTTTGAATTTAGTCAGCTGCTGAGGTGGGGCTAGAAACTCCACATGACGGATATTATTTGATCTGCTGAAAAGAAGTTCTAGTAAAATGGAGATTATTGTGCTGAAGGCTCTTGATGGACTACAAGAAAGTTTTGTAGCTTGTGTGGCAGGAGACCCAGATGTGCTCAGGTGCAAAGGCCCCCTCTGGGTCCTCAGCCCAATGTGTGTGAGCTGAGTGTAGTTGGTCTGGGAAAGGCTAATAGTGCTGATCGAAGGTTTGTTGTGCTAAATGCTGTGGAAGCTGCTCAAACCTTATTCCTCTTAAGACTGGAGGTGATGCTGAAGATCCTGGTGCTGGGTGGGGGCCATGAGGAGCTGTGCATGCTGTTGTTGCTCTCTGCTCACAAACTGTGGCTCCTGCTCTGCCAGTGAGACTAAATACAACATTGACCCTATCTGAGCTGACCTTTAGCTTTGTTGCTTTTGTCTGTGACTGTTGGAGTTCTGGCCTTGACTGTTTCCAAATGTGGAAGGAAAGCAGAGGGAAGAGAGGACCCTGAGGTACTATTTTAAGTCTGATGTGGAACAACTTGGTATTTACTATTCTTAGCTTTTTGTGTGGTGGGTCAACACACGTTTGAGATGCCCTGCTTCTAGCATGACATCAATTCTACTTTGCACTAAGTTAGAACTTCTGAGCCTCCTCTAACAACAGGATTCAAGCTTGGGTGAGACCAAAAAGAGGAAGATCGTTCTGATTCCTGTTGGCTGGACATGCCATGCTGTCTGAGTGAGCTTTCTTGGACTATCCCATTAATGTTCACTGCTGCCTTGATTCTTACCTTTTTTTTTTTTTTTTTCCAGCTTAACTCTATAATAAGGTGAAATAACTGGGACTGAAAAGGGTGAAGAATTCAGAAATAGTGCGTGTAGGTAGCTACAGGACAACATTGATCTTAATGTATGCTTGGAGTGAGGAGAACAGGTAAAGCATGTGTCTGTGTAGAGCTGTAAGGTTAAGAAAAGCAACGCTGGTGTTCAGTAACTGGGTCTCATTGCTGGAATCATCTCAGACTTCTCTTGAGTCTCAGCAATATGCCCAATCTGTTAACTACTTTTACAGCAAAAATATACCTGTAGAGGCAATCTTTCCCCCTAAGATACTATAGGTTAATGCCAATTACATTTGTTTTAAGATAGTGCCAGGCAGTGTAGGTCCCTCAAGGCTGTCAAGGAGGTGCTGATACCCCTTGGGGAGAGGGAACAGCACTGGTAAGATGGAGTGGGATTATGAAGAAGAATTTAAGTTATTAGAGAGCAGAAAGGGGAAAGCTGGCTTGATGTGTGGCTATGGATATAGTGAAATAAAACATTTTTCTGGCTTTACTGTGATCAGAGCTGGGTTTAGGTCTCTTTGAAAACAATAATGGATTGTTCAGTGAAACAAAATTGGTAATGTGTTCACAGTTCATGTGCTTGACCAAACTTCATTGTTGTGAGAAGTGGAATTCTCTCAATCCAAAGCTATTGGATCNTTTTTTTTTTTTTTTTCCAGCTTAGCTCTATAATAAGGTGAAATAACTGGGACTGAAAAGGGTGAAGAATTCAGAAATAGTGCGTGTAGGTAGCTACAGGACAACATTGATCTTAATGTATGCTTGGAGTGAGGAGAACAGGTAAAGCATGTGTCTGTGTAGAGCTGTAAGGTTAAGAAAAGCAACGCTGGTGTTCAGTAACTGGGTCTCATTGCTGGAATCATCTCAGACTTCTCTTGAGTCTCAGCAATATGCCCAATCTGTTAACTACTTTTACAGCAAAAATATACCTGTAGAGGCAATCTTTCCCCCTAAGATACTATAGGTTAATGCCAATTACATTTGTTTTAAGATAGTGCCAGGCAGTGTAGGTCCCTCAAGGCTGTCAAGGAGGTGCTGATACCCCTTGGGGAGAGGGAACAGCACTGGTAAGATGGAGTGGGATTATGAAGAAGAATTTAAGTTATTAGAGAGCAGAAAGGGGAAAGCTGGCTTGATGTGTGGCTATGGATATAGTGAAATAAAACATTTTTCTGGCTTTACTGTGATCAGAGCTGGGTTTAGGTCTCTTTGAAAACAATAATGGATTGTTCAGTGAAACAAAATTGGTAATGTGTTCACAGTTCATGTGCTTGACCAAACTTCATTGTTGTGAGAAGTGGAATTCTCTCAATCCAAAGCTATTGGATCAGATCTAGAATTGCTATAGGCCTTGCTAGTCATCTGCTCTTGATCCTGATTTCTTAAACTGCCTTGTGTAGTGGATCAATAATCATGGCATCTCCCTGAAAAGGGAGAGGGGGAGCGGAAAGAATGCCAAGCATTTTTCAGATACAGGGAATGAAATGGTAATGCTTCTAATAAAGTGGGTGTAACCCAAAATATTTCAGTCAGTGTCCTTGAGGATAGAATGTGGAAATGACAGTCAGCTGTTTTCTTCCCTTGGGATATGAAGTTTGAGGTCCTCTTATGCAAGTTCTGTTAAGTCATCAAGGTAACACTACAAAAACACTCCAAATGCCAGCCAGAAATTATGAAACTTCCTGGACAGTATGGAGGGGGAAGAATAAAGCTTCATCTCAATCCTAAAAGGAAAGCTTCCCTCCCTTGGAGCACAGGAATGAACTGCTGGAGTTGTTCTGTGTAAACTGATAAGAAAACACTGGTTTTCATGTTTGCTTTTATTTGGTAACGCTCCAAATAAGGAACTGCTAGAGGCAGGAGAGATCTTTGTGCTGTCTGGAAGGTCACTAATTCTTTTGCAGTGAAGATGGCAGTTTTCTGCCTTGTGGTGTTAATGATCTTGCCTTCTTGGTCCCAGAATAGTGGGTGCTATCTAGTGGCACATATTCCTGGACTTCTGGTGAAAGTTGAGCCATATCTTCTGAGGACATGCTAAACAGTGGATAGTAGCAAGAACATGAATTAAAAGAACCTTGCCTGCAGAATTAAAAACTTGGATGCTTTTGTTCAATTTGTAGTCACTCCAGACTGCACTCATGAGTTAATACTTCAGCCTAGCTGTGTCTCATCTTCTGTGAAACAGGACTTTCAATACCAAGGATAACTAAAAGGAGGTAGGGCCTCCAAGAGGGAGTTAATGTGGGGATGGGGAATATGGAGACTTTGTGCTCTCTAGCATGTGTAAAGCTTATGTGAAATGAAGGTGATGCAAAACTCTTCCACAGAAGTCTCTTGCTGCAATTCACACCTTGATAACACTTGGTAGAAAGCTGCTGCTTCTCATTCTGCTCTTTTAAAGCAGTCTATGCAGGTGTGTTCTCCCCATAGCTCAGCTAACTTGGACTTAACTGAAGCAGTGCTGAATGTTTGTGTTCATGGGTCAGCTATCCTTCAGATTGGGTGGGAGTTCACTCACTATCATGTCAACTGGGGTTTTGGTGGCCCTGGTTAGAATGTGAGTTCTAGTGTTATCCCTTCTCCTTTCCTGGTATACGAGGCCCAGGCAGAAGCACTACACCTCAGCCTGGCCTTGCTGACCATTTTCTCTCTTCAGCTATTTTGATCTAATAGGGCACTAACTGCAGTTTTAAAAGTAATTAGTCATGCTATTCTGTGGAATTAAAGCTCCCATCGGATTAGGCATGGAACTTCCTTGTGCTGCCAGCGTGACCAACGTGCTAATAGCTTTTGTTGCTGATGCCTAGTCAACTATGAGTATTAAAAAAACCTGTAGCTCCAAGGTAATGTCAGTAACTGTAATGTCTTTTTCACCTCATGAGGCCTTTGAGAATTCTTGGTAAAGGATAACCACTTAAACTTCAGAAACCCTTCTGAGGAGATGTGTATGGGGTTAAACTGTCTAGATAGAAGGGTCTGAGCCAGCCTGAGAACTCCCTTTGGCCAAAGTATTGCACTTTTTGACTCAGTCATTCAGGCTGTGATCTTTGCCTCATCTTCCAAAGTCACATCAACTTTGTAGGATGCATGAGAGTTCCTAGCTCCATAATTTCCTGCCAGTTGAGCTGTCTAGCCCAGTTCAAGCAGATGACATCTAGAAAATAATACTTAGTTTGACTGAGCAGTAGCCTCCTGTATATAACAATGTTCTGAGTTGATCTGGACTTCAGAAGATTTTGTCCAAGAACAGTGCTGCCTGTCCAGGTCAGATCTCCAGTTTGGCTGCTTGTACTCAGTGCTGAACAGCAGCCTGTCGTGTGAGGCCCCAAGAAGTAGCAGAAGCTTGGCCTTTTGTCACAATTTCATCTCTTGGATTTGTCTTACCTTAAAGGCTTTGTTAGTCTAGCTTTATAGCTGATTGAAGAAAGATGGCTCTGTTTCACTGCTTGGCAACTGTCCTTCCTAAGACCAGGTTTGGCTTGTATGGTGAAGTGATGGAAATGCCTCTTCTGCCTTGGCCCTGGCTGGCCAAAGCTGGGGGAGGCTTCATGTTGTACCCTCCTGCTAAGCTCAGCTGCACACAGCATCTGTGTTGGTGTGTTGGCTGCAGGGTAGTGGCCTTGAAATCTGCTGATAGTTGTTTTCGAAGAGCTGCTTTGGAAAAAAACTGGTTGCTGAGGCTGCTTCAGAGGCTATGGCTCTGCAGATGTCAGGAAACAGAGGCATGTATGAAAAGGAACTGGTATTCAAGGTACTACTGCACTTGCTTAGGTCTGTAGCTACCAACTAAAAAGTAGTTAAACTTTTTGCTGATGTAAATCCTATTTACCACTAAGTTAAAATGAGTGTCCTCATGTCTCTGAGAGGCTTGGGCATGAGACTGCAGAGAAGTTGTGACTTTTATAATGGTGTGCCAACCCATAGGAGTACTGCTGAAACTGCCGTCTGAGTCGATTTAGGTCCATGAATCTATATTTTAAGGCTCTAAGGCAGCTCCTGACAACTCCAATGCCTAGTTCCCCAATTTAGAGCTTACTGAAGCTCCAGATTATAGCCTTGCTGATGAAGAGACTGTGTTCTTTGTTTATGGAGGAAAGTGCATGTTGTCTGTAGAAAGATGAAGTATTAAAACTGATCAGGCTTCACAGGGCTGAGGGACTGAGGTCTGTTTCCTGGTTGATCTCATAAGTATGAGCTGGACCTGTTGCTCCTTCCTCTGCAGCATGGACCCAACTGCAGTAAGGCTTTGGAAGTTTGTTCTTGCTAATCGTATTAATGTGATAGAAAATCGGGTTGACACTCTGTGCTGTTCTAACCTGGGCTAGTGGAGTCTGGTGTTCTGGTGGGTCCCATGCTTGCTGCTGGTCCTTCTCATGGAAGCTGCTTGTGAATCTGGGTTCTAAGACTGCCTTGCCAGTTCTGGGTGGGAGCAAGGTTGCAAGGAGCTTTCTTCTAGCAGTGGCTAGCTGCCCACTCGGAGTTAGGTGAAGCAAAAGCACTCAAACTTCAGGACTTCCTTTGCCAAGGAATTCACATAACACTGTCAGCTATTTAACAAGATAAATACTTTACTGAGGCTTTTGTCTTGAGTTTTTGATTGCAAGCCAACAAATCCCCAGTGAAATGGCTTGTTGCATAGCTGAGAGCAGAAGCAGTCATCTTGAAAAAATCTATTTACCCAGGATTGGATTTCTACACATTGCTAGGTTTTGGAGTAGTCCTTACTACTGGGTGAACACAGGGGAAAAAATATCAGATTTTATAACTTCTGATGCCTTAAACTAGCACCTTTCCTGTGATGGGGAGTCATGTGAAGCAGGGGTTTAATGCAGAGGTTACCATTCCCTGTGGGGATTGGGATTCTTGTGCTGGGTTGGCTTGTTGGAAACAAGCCCTTGTGGTATTCCCTAGCATCCTAAAGGCCCCGTAGAACTGCCTTGCCCTTGGGTAGGCTTGAGATGCAGCAACATTGCATTGCACTTTCTCATTTAGGGCACTCAAATTATTGAATTTAATATTTGTGGAAGGGTACAAGTCCCTACAACAAATCCTGGCTAGCAGGTGAGAGGAGCACAAACTGCAGAAGGATCTTGAGTTCTTGGTTGCTGGACAGCATTGTGCATTGAGCTTTTTGATCTCAAAGCAAATGAGGCTGTTCCAAGAGTTTGCAATTAAAAATGTTGTTCTTTTGCCTCTGAGTCTGAGCTTCTGCATTTGCTTCAGTGAACAGGAGGTAGATGGGGCAAGCAAACAAGCCATCCCCTGTCTTTGTGTGGATCTTATGACACCATGAACTGTTGAGTTTCACTAGTTGTAAGAAGCTAGTTGGAAAACTAATACTTGTTAATCTTGGTTACATGAGTACCCTGTCATACCCTTCCCTCTCATGGTCTTGCCTTCTTGAATCAGTATGGCAAGCTGCAACTTCAGCTGCTTTTGCTCATGCACTGTATCACTGCAGTTATTTTGGTCTGACCCATGACTTGAGTGCCAGCACCAGTGTTCTCAGGGAGCAAGGAGGGATGTGGATACAATCCCCTCTGGAAGAAGGGGCAGGAACAGCCTCCCTGAGCAACAGAAATGGCTTCATACAGCATGAAGCTGTTCTCAAACCAACACTGACTGACACACAGTCTAACATGGATCCTGACTGTGCAGTTTAGCTGCCTGTTACTTCCACATTCAGCAGCATGGAGTTCTGTTTCTGACAAGAATCCTCAGACATTGGCGTTAGCAAGAAGTGCCAAAATAATTGGGCTGTAGTTGAGAGTTCTCAGAAAGCTGTCTACAGCTTTGGTAGTTTTTCTTCAACTATTTGGTCTTCCTGGGAATGTCAGCAGAAATAGTAAGCTGGTCATCCTCATCTCATATATGTTCTTAGCCTGATACTGTAGTGACCAGTTAGGGTCATCTGAACTACGTAAATTTCACCAGACATCCTGAAGGTCTGGTGGCTCCTCAGGTGGACATGGAATCATGTAATCCTTCAGCCAGACTTCAAACCATCTTTAGATGATAATCAGATTCTCTGTAATTAAAGTGGTCAAAGGCTGTAGCTGCTTGACTACTTGCTTTGCTCAGTAGCTCTCCATGATGAGTTGGACAGACAGACATGCTTACTTAATTCTGAGTTCATGTAGCACAATCAGATGGCAAAATGGAGATCTGTGAAATATGTCATGTTAAGACTTGAGGATATCAACAGGCTCATTTCCTTGTTCTGCTCTGAGAATCACCCCTATCATGTTTCAGGAGGCCATAACTTGAGAGTTGTGATTCATGTGGCATTTAATTTGCAGAATGCCAGTCTGAAACAGTGACAGAGCTTGCATGTTGCTGATAGACTGCCCTGGTAAATAGATAAAAGGTTAAACAAGCAAAAGCCATTCCCTTGAAAACCTTGGTTAGAGGAGAAACTCCAAAAGGTGGAAACTTTTTCATCTGGTAAAGATGTAGAGCTACTGATGTGCCTCAAACTTGGTGGTAGCCAAGCTGCTCCTGGCCAGAGCTCCAAAGCTCTGCTTCCCCACTGCCCAGCAAAACAAATTGCTAATTTACTTCCTATGAAGCTTTCTCATCCTGTCTAAACAGTGCGTGCCTTTCCTCAGAAGGAGGAGGTGGATGTCCTAAGAGTGTTACTAGCCTTTGCAAGGCCCTGCATTTGACTTGCAGTTTCCTCACTGACTTAACTTAAAGCGATGGCTTCTTCACAACTTAGGCTACTGAAACATCTCTCTGTCACAAGGAGTGACTTTATCAGTGCTTGTTTCCTTCCTGATAGCTTCAGGGAATGGTCCTGGCTTAACAGCAGATTTCTGACTTGCCTTTTGGCTCAAACAATTTGAGGTTGAATGTCTCTATAGGTCAGAGTATGCTCAAGTGCTTTGAAGGCTGGAGAGTTCTCCAGCTGGTGACACTAAATGGGCTGTCTCTGGATGACCTCTGACTGAAATGGCTGTAACTTTCCTATCCAGCTATGGGATTGAGTTTAAACATGAGATACTAGTGACCTCACTTTCCAGGGCAAAGCCTGTCCAGCTGTAAGTATGTGAGACTCTTCTTTGGTGAGCCTCTATGTTGAGGTAGGCCCCAGCATTGTTCACAGAATACACTGCTTCAGTTCAGTTCCAGTTCAACTTGCTTGAAGCTTCTCATTCGTGGGAATCTGGTAGTTGCTGGGTAAATGTTGAATGTACTCAGAGCATAAATGGAGTTTCTTTGGGGATACACCTGAAACAAGGAGAAATTGGCTTTTGGGGAAATTTTTTTTTTTTTTTTTTTGCAGTTCTATCATCAAGAAGCTTGGGCTAAAAGAGTGGAAGGCAAAGTGGAGATACAGAGCAGATGCAATCAGTTGTTACACTTATCATTGACAGGAAGTGGGAGTTGTGATGACCACAGGAAATATACCTAAATCTGTGTGATGGTACAATTTGAGAACACTCCTGTTCACTGCTGCATGCAGCTGAGCTAAATGGTGAGGAAGGCACTGAGATTTCATGTGTGCTTAACTATGGATGGAAAATAAACCAGCTTGTCTTGCTGTTCTTGTGATGATTTTGTGCTTCTGCACAGCTCTAGAGCCTCAGTGTGGGGGTGATGGGATGGCAGTTCTGATTGTGGGTGATGATATCTGGTTGTGAATTCAAACAGTCTTGAAGAATGTGGCCAGTAGCCTGATGATCTGGGATGATGTGGGATAAGGGCACTGAGGCTGCTGGGATGGGGTGTGAGCAGTGTAAAGTGTTGCCTCTGCATTTGGATCAAGCTGTTGAGACTCTTATTTGATGGTAAGTACCTGCTTGCAGCAGGGAGAGGGTTGCTGTCAGTCTCTGAATATGCAGCTTGTATACAACTTGCTGCTACAAGTGACTTCCTTCTATATGACAGACTGCTTGCACAGCTATTCAGAGGCCTTCTACTGCTCTGAGATGCGGACTTGGTCCAAGTGCTTCTAAACTAACAGACAGTGTAGCAACTCCCTTTTGAAACCCTTGTCATCTGAAGGGCTGATAGCCAGAGCTGCTTCCCATAACAGCCTATGTGCAACACTTGAGCATCTCTTTATCACATTGACGATCTGAAGCTGCTGTTTTAACTCAGGAGAGGAGGAAGGAACTAAAGGTCAACCTCAGTTACCTTCATGAACTGAGTAATTGTTGCTCTTGATGCTGGGAAGGTGCCAGTCAGGACTCAATAGCCAATGTGACTATCAAGCAGCTATTCTTTATTGCAGTGCATGGGGGATTTCTCTGCCAAACATGCACACCCCAGACATTAGGTTTTTTCCTTATATATACAATAAACATGCATTTTCATTTCATTTCTTAAAATAAAGGTTGGGTTATGCTAATCACTTCCAAGAACACTCAGTTCCGCCCACTGTCCCGCCTCAGTCTGTCCAGGTTACGCCTCCATCACGCCTCCTTTCAGTGGTCATTGGGCGTCCTTGAGGATGAAGATCTAAGTCTTCCTCACAGCGTACTTTTCACCTTTGGGTTCTTCAAACAGCAGAACAGGACCAAATTGGCCTTGTTCTGTCAGCACTAGATAGTAGGTCTGTCAGTGCTAGATAACAATAGCAGTTAGTAGTTCCTAAGAAAAGTTAAAAAAAAAAAAAAAGTTTCACAAGACTTGTGGTTTTACAAGGTTAGCAATTTTGCAAAATTGTACTTGTGGTTTTTCTATCTAATTCATAATGCCCTATATGATGCTCTATACATTCTTTCATTCACTTTAATAGGTGAAACTCTAATGACATCAATTGGTGTGCTGCCTCTTCTCTTGCCTTGCCCTAGTAAGGTGTGTATAACTTCCACAGAAGTGCTGGAGGGCCCACTGGTGGGGAGGAAAGCTTATGTTATCAATATCCCTTTCCCCAAGGTGACTTGGAAGGCTTCAGATCATGCTGCAGGAGCTACCGACTGACAAACTGTCCAGTAGTGTTGTGTTATCTACAGTTTAACTTTACATGGTGGGAAAGAGTCACTGCCTGCCTATGCTGGTGGTGGCTGCAGATCAACACATCCTCTAGAACTGGTACAGCTGGTCCATGAGTGTGTCACTAACTCTGACCTTCTCTTTCAGTTGCAACCTGCCTCCAGGTGGATCCCAGTGTAGAACCTACAGCATCCTTAACTCTTGGCACTCCTGCACTCTAGGCCACAATGGCAGGTCGAGGTGGAGCTGCTCGACCAAATGGACCAGCTGCTGGAAACAAAATCTGCCAGTTTAAACTTGTTCTCCTGGGAGAGTCGGCAGTGGGGAAGTCCAGCCTTGTCCTGCGCTTTGTGAAGGGGCAGTTCCATGAGTACCAGGAGAGCACAATCGGAGGTGAGCGCCCATACCAGGTGCTTGTGGCTGGAAGCTACTGGCCTCCCAAATGCAATTGAGGAGGCTCAGGAGTATTAATGGCTATTTCAATCCAGTCTGGGATTGTTGCTGTAAATAGTCAAGCAGCTAATGCTTTAACTTGTGATTTACAACTTGTTTGTTAGTGGGAAGATCAGTGCAGCAGAGAATAATGCCATGGCAACTGTGTACTGCCTCCAAGGTGTCTTTGTTTTCAGTGAAGCATGAATTCCTGCTTCTAACTAGAACTGAGGCCTTCAACTTGCTTTATAGCTCTTAATTATCTTTTCAGACCATGACCTAGGATTTTGTGGTTGTTTCTAGCCTGATATTGTTAACTACTTCCTCAGCTCTTTTGGGTCTAGTAGTTTAGCTTGAAATTATTAGCATGGTGGCACCAATCAAATGTTGGTTGGCACCCAAATCTCCAGACAGCGAGATGTTTGATTTGTCTCTGTAGTAACCCAGGCAGGGAGTGAGTAACTGTAAGTATATTGTGTGGGCAAGCAGGGCTTAATGACCTGCTGTAGAGGGTTGTGTGGTCATACTGCTGTTCAGCTTCAGTCTGTATCCAAGGCTGGCTGCCTCAATCCTACTTCTAAGGCATGGTGGTGTACTCACAGGAACAAGCAAAATAGTCAGTTCCTAAGCTGGGGAGCACAGTGTTACTGGGCTGACTTCAGTGTTCTGGCACTGTGGTGCTCTCCAAAGCTAATCCTGGTGATGCTGTAGCTGTACTGGGTGATCTGGGAGAGGAGACTGCTGGGGAAGGGAATGGCAGTGGTGACTTTTAGTTGTCTAGGCTCTCCGGGCCAACTTTCTCTTGGTTACATGGTGGCTCTTGGGTTCCTGTGTGCATGGAGCTTGATGATAGAGCAGAGCTGTAGCTACCACAGCAAGTGGCACCACACTGAACTCCACCTGGGGCTTCCCATGCAGAAGCAGAACTGCCCCATGTTCCTTGCTCTTGCTGCAGGGGCTCTCCAGCTGGAGGTAGGGCAAACACACACCTTCTCTTCCAGCTGCCTTCCTCACACAGACAGTTTGTCTGGATGACACAACAGTGAAGTTTGAGATCTGGGATACAGCGGGACAGGAGCGGTACCACAGCCTGGCCCCCATGTACTACCGAGGGGCACAGGCAGCCATCGTTGTCTACGACATCGCTAATATGGTGAGTACTAATGTGTTGGAAGTGTTTGCTGGGGAGAAGGAGGCTTCTGCACTTGCAACTGATGCTTCCCAGTGCCCTGGGAAAGTGTCTGTGTTCAGAGCCCCTACAGATGCCTGCAGACAGGTACTGAGTTTCTTGAAAACTACTAATGGCCTCTTCCTCAGTTCTGACCAAGGCTATCTAAGCTGATAAAAGATCTTGCTACAAAGTGCTGTAGAAGCAGAACACTTCTTGCAGGAAAGACTTGTTCTAATAATATCTTCACTGTGGATTAATAAGAGACTGCCCTTCCTGACTGCTGCCTCCTGTTTGCTTCCAGGACACATTTGTACGAGCCAAGAACTGGGTGAAAGAGTTGCAGAGACAGGCTAGCCCCAATATTGTAATTGCACTATCTGGAAACAAGGCAGACCTTGCTACCAAGAGAGCTGTGGATTTCCAGGTGAGTGGGAATCCAGATCACTTGTTACCTGAGTAAATCGGGAAAGCAGCTTTTTTGCTTAAGTGGGGAAGATGGTGGCTGTGTGCAGAATGCTTTGAGGAAATGTGGAAGTCAAGATTTAGACTGCTGAGGACCCTGGAAAGTGAATTGTAGCCTGCCTTTCTGTGCACTCCTTTCACAGCACAGGTAGCTCTTGTTGGTCATAACCGATGAATGTGGAGAATGAGGCCCACAGGAGCACAAGCTTCTGTTTTCATTTTCTTCTGGTGCCTCCCTCATCTGGGGCTGACTTCAGCAGTGTATGAAATGGTATATTTTAGACACAAGACACATGAGGAATTGTTCCCAGCTTGTTTTCTACTCTTTGTAGCTCTTACCTTGTCTAAGGCAGACTTTCAAGGAGAAGTTCTTATCTCAGACCTCTGCCCAGGCTTGCTTGTGATACATTTACAGTGTGTATTATTCTCCCAGCTAACCAAAGTACAAGGTGGTGTGCTGCTCAGGACATGCTGTGTCTACATCTAGCTCTCAAACAGTCTGTGCTGCTGTAGCCCAGCTTGGCAGCTGGGCATTGCCAGTGTCACGTCTCCCAGGTGTCCTGGCCAAGCAGGCTCAGGGGACTGTGGTGACAAGGTCTGGCCTGGGATGGGACAGAGGGTGTCTTTGGTGTTTAGTTTGCCAACAAGTGAAGTATGTGAAGCCTGCTGAGCCTCCTCTTAGCAGGATGCCTTTACCACTATTGTGATTGTTTGCAGGATGCACAAACATATGCAGATGACAACAGCTTGCTGTTCATGGAGACGTCGGCAAAGACAGCGATGAATGTGAATGAAATCTTCATGGCAATAGGTAACAGCTTGAGTGCAGAAGGGTGGCTGAAAGAGCTCTGAGCCCCAACAGTGCAGCCTCCTGGAAAATATGGGAGCTCCTGCGTCAGCCAGTATCTGGAGGCTCTTCCTGGAGACAGTTGACCAGTTTGCTGTGTTTTTGTGACCAGTCAGCCCTGAGCATTGGAAGACTTTGTCTGGCAAACCCCATTCTCCCTCTCCCTTTGTTTGGGGTGGTGAGTAAGCTCAGCTTTCAGTTGGTGAGACGTGGCAGCGGCGAGGCTCGGTTTTTAGGACTGAGCCACCGATCAGAGAACAAGAGGTTCCCAGAACAGGCAAAGCAGAGGAGCAGCGAGGAGACCCATCAGGCATCTCTTGCTAGGGGATGGTCCTGCTGGGAGGCAGAGCTGCAGCAACTGCAGGGGATTTAAACGGTCCCAGGGAGCAGGAGTTACCTGGAGCACAGTGAACAGGGTACACAGGCAGAGTGAGCAGGGAGGATGGGCAGGGAGCAACCCACTATCTGCACAGAGCCACAGCCTGGGGGAGTGCTCTAGTCTGTCTGACAAGATGGTGAGCACCTGCCTCCAAGCTAAAGCCAGGGCTCAGAAAGAGAATGCCCTGCAGAAGATTGATGCGTCCACCCAGATGGAGCTGGATAGCAAGGATGCTTTGGTGCAGGCAAACTGCAGGGGGTTGTTAAGGTACACCTCCTGCTAAGGTAAGTATGTGTGATAGGTGTCTGCAAGTCCAAGGGCTACAGCATCAGGTAAAAGAGCTGCAAGAAACTATTAGTAGGCTCTAAAGTATTAGAGGAACAGCTAGAGATTGACAGATGGTTCCAAAAGCAGGCACCATTCACCACTGAAAATGAAATGCATTGGACCGTGGTGACACAAAGCAGGACTCTGCTTTGCAACCCTCCCTCCAGTGTTCTAGTCAAGAAGAGGCATTAACAATGGAGGACGTGGATGAAAAAAGGCTGGATGGGGAAACCTCAACAACCAATCTATCACCAATTGCTCCAACAACAGCCAGTGGGCATCAAAAGAAGTGTGTGATCATAGTGGGTGACTCACTGCTAAAAGAAACAGAGAGGCCTATTTGTTGATCGGATAAGGAGACAGGAGAGGTGTGCTGCTGGGAGCCCAGATCCATGATGTGGCTGAGTGCCATATCTTGTCAGGGATGTGGACTACTATCCCTTACTCCTTCCATGTATGGGTGAATGATGTAATGAGACCTGAAGTTAGCAGAATCAAGAAGGATTTTAAAACCCTGGGGGAGCAAGTGAAGGGTAGGGGGGCACAAGTTATTTTCTCTTCCATCCTGTCCACCAGAGGAAAAGGGGCAGTCACTCATACAAAAGTTAGACAAGTTAACTCCTGGCTAAGAGGTTGGAACTGGCAAGAAGGTTTTGGTTTTTATGACAACAGAACCTTCTTTGGGGACTGTATTTGATAGGGCGGGATGGAATACACCTCTTTCATAAGGGCACTGGAATATTTGGGAATAGGCTGGCTAACTTGATCAAGAGGGCTTTAAACTGAAGGACTTGGGGGTGGGGGGAGAAATGACAATGTATGCGCCATCCCATCTAATAGGGAAACAGGGCATGACAGGGAATGCAATGATAAGTGGCCTTCATCTGCACACTGTGCTGAGATGCAGAAGGCTGACCACTCTGAGGGAGAACCAAACCGGGGAGGATCCTCCTGTATCCATCCAGGGAAGCTTGCACTGCCTTTACACCAATGCACGCAG
>WBNH01004926.1:0-114279 GCA_013401255.1 Urocolius indicus
GGGGGGGAAGGTGGAGGGGTGGGTTGTTTTTCTTACCCCTTTGCACCTTTTCCTACATCAGGGGTAAAAAAGTTGCTACAGATCCAGGGCTAGAAAAGACAAATAAATAGCCGTGTTTCCCAACTGTGCCTTGGATGGGTGTCTGAATGTGCATGCCTTGCAGACATGCACCGTGTGAGCAGGGTTTCCCGGCCGCATTGTTAGCCTGCTGGCTGCAGGGGACGGCAAGAGAAAAGTTGCTTCAAGCCTCTTTATAAAATTTCCAGGAGAGACAATTGTTTCTAAGAATAGCCCTGGCAGCGGTTTTAGCAGCGCAACGCACACATACACACACACAGATGCGAGGGCGAGCTAGTTAAATCCCCTCTCCTAGGCAAAGCAGGTCGCAGGGAAAAGATGAACTCCCGGCTGGTTGGTTGGCTTTGGGGTTTTAAAACCATCGGCCCGAACAAAAAGCCGGTGCTGGCGGTCGCTGGCTGGGAAGGGGATGCGGTGCGGTGCGGTGCGGTGCGGTGCGGTGCGGTGCGGTGCGCTCAGCCCTCCCCGCGGGCTTTCCCGGAGCCCCGGGCACCCGCCGAGGCAGAACCCCGCAGCCCAGCTGCGTATCGGGGTGCCGCAGGCTCGTCTCCTTCTAGACTGACCCCCGAGGTCTGATGAGTATCCCCCCCATCCCTGCGTGGAGGAGGGGTTGTTACCCGCATGGGTGTCAGTGTTATTTTCCCTGCCTAGAATTGCCTGCCAAGCACCTGAGAGATCTCGGAGGAGCTGAAACTGTCGGATCGATCCCCTTTCTCCTCTCGGCGAGGGCAGAGAGCCCCGCGGAAAGGCTGCTGCTGCCCGCAGTGCTGCCCGCACACCCGCATGAACCCGCAATGCCAACTCCGGCCGGGTGATGGGGCACCAGCCGCTTGCCTTGACCTTCCTGGCACAAGTTATTGGTAACTTATCTTCTTCCAAAAATTACTAGTTTTAAGGTCGTTTCAAGTACCAGCGTCAGGTGAGGATGTGCCACGTGCTCTGGGAGGGACAAGTTGCTTCTGGGGCAGCTTCTGCTGAGCGAGTGGGGCTGTGGCAGAAGCCGGAGGGAGCTGAGCATATACTGCTTCTTATAATGAAAGGGGATATTTTGAAGGGTCTTCAGCTCAGCACCACCTTGTGCTGCTGCTAAGGTCAGCTCTGTGCCTCTGAGGACCAAACTGACTGAAGGAGTTGGCACTGGTCATCCTTTGTGCTGCAAGTGGTCCATCTGAATCAGTTCCTGTGTTGGGGATAAGTGCACCAGTGGGCATAGCATGTAGATTTATGCATATGTGAAATAAACACCTTGTTCTCAGGTGATTTGTTTTGTTTGAAACAACCAGGCTAGACATATGGGGTCTCTGGTATTCTTTGAACATACATTACACTGGTGGACCACTCGCAATCCTTTGGAGTAAGGATACTGTTTCTCCTGGTAGATGGTTTCTGGTGATCCCATTGCCATCTGAACTGCTTATTGCATTAAAAAAGTGAGTCAGTCAGTGTTTGGTGATAGCTGTGGTTCACAGTATTGGGATCACCTGGTGTAGAGAGCATCTTCTGGTGTCAAACAGTTCAGCTAAGTCATGAGCTTTGGTTGGTGTGTTGAATGTTGTTAGTAGGGACATAAGACTGGGAAAGATTTCCTAAGTCATGGAGTGTAGTCCCACGTATCACGGGTGATTGCAGTCATACACATCCCCTTTATTGTCACTACTACTTGCTGTGTGAATAACAAGCAGAAGGCTTGAATGCAGCTTAAGTGACAGCAAAGGCAAAGTAAAAATGCATGGTATTGCTGAAGGAGAAAAACCTGTATTGGGGAGAATTTGAAGGGGGCTGAGGAGTGACTGGAGTCTCACATCCCATTCTGATGGGACTGTGGAGGAGAAGGAAGGGTCATGTATTGAGAGAGGGCTGGGACACACAGGGAAGGTATAAAAGGAGTGTGTTGATCTAACACCAACTACACCTGGGGTCATGGCTTCCTCAGTGGTATCCTCTGAAGATGCAGCAAAGTGTCATGTGCCCCACTCCTTGAGAGCTAAGCAGTAGCAGACTGGATCACTCAGAGAAGCAAAGGCTGCTGTCAGGCATAGGGTTGCACTCACATTCAGCCCTCAGGGACTTGGGCTGTATTTTGTTCAAAACTCTCTAAGGATGAGGCAACCAGTATTCTTGTGCCTCTGAGCTGCACTCAAAATCTCCATCTAGCTGGGAGCCATCCCACAAAAGCCCCATCTCTTGGGAAGCTGTGGAGAGAGTAAGCCTGAAGAGCAGGTGACAGTGGCTCCCCGAGGTCTCCGTGCTTCATCACAGATAGAGCGTGTTTGAGTGCACAGTAACTTGTGTTTGGGATCCCAAGGTCCCTCAGCAATGCCAGTGTGCAGCCCTCCGGGCTGACTCGATCCTTCCAGGGCTGGAGGTGTGGATTGATCTGCAGCCCCAGTGCAGCCTAGCAGGCAGCAAGGTCTGACAAGGTTAAGCTGTAGCTGAATTGCTTGCAAGCCTCCTTCAGCTTTAAATCCTAGTTTGTCCTGGCCTCTCCTAGGCCATACAGTTCCCTAAGCTAGCAGTGTTGCTCAGCATGACCTTGGGGACCAATGCAGCTGGCAGCATCTCCTGATATTTTTCTCTCTCTCATAGACTTTTAGCAGCAATTCCCATGCCTTCCTGTAAATGCCAACATGTACCTTTTCCTAGAAAGCCACACGTGATTTTCTGAGGCTGCAGAATGGGTAGGAGCCTCTGTTTTCTGCTCTGGAGAGGAATCTCATCAAGGATCAAAAATGACTTTGACTGCTTTCCTCTCTGATCTGACACTGAGAGGAGACCTCAGCCAAATATTTGACCAGACCTGAGTTTCTGGGAGCTCTTTCATGTTGATGAATTGCAAACACATATGGTTTGATCCTGCCTCCCTCTGCTCCACGTCACCTTTGCACTCCATCATCTCACAGGTCAATCGCAGCCTGAAGGTTTATTCCTTGCCTACAATGGGCTCTAGTAGGCTGCCTGCCAAAAGAAGTAGAAGAAGACCCTGATGTACCTCCTTTTCTTAGTGCATCCCTGCTTCATGGCCACTTCTCTGTGGCCCCATGCATCGTGCCAGATACCCCGGGTGCATCTCCATGGGGTGGAACTTCAGCCTTTGCTCTGCCTTAAAGTACAAAGGAGACCAGAGGAGCAGGAACCACCCGATTTGCAGTGCAGTTAAAGATGTTCTTGCTTACAACCTGCCCTGGCTCCTTTCCTAGCAGATACACTGTCCTCCTGCTCTTGTCCTGAGTTTCTGTGTGACACTTTAATGTGGTGTTAAACAGTTGCTGTGTTTCACCTTCAAGACAAGATCACTAGTGAGTAGCAGAATGTTCTTTTCACCCTGTGTCTGCACTGGTAGTATGCAATGTGAGCTAATGTAATAATCTTTGCAAAAAGTCCTTGAGAGAAGAAAAAAGGAAGGCAAGATAACCCTTCTTTTTACTTCAATTCACGGTAAAAGCGTCCACTGAAAATCTCCTAGGAAGCTGCAAACCAAAAAGAGGTTGATATTGACATCTTCCCTCGAGGTTTTCAAAACCCATCTGGATACATTCCTGTGTGATCTGATCTAGGCAGACCTGCTTTAGCACAAGGCTGGACTGGATGGTCTCTAGAGATCCCTTCCAACCTCAACCATTCTGTGTGATCCTGTGTGATTTTGGCTACAGAAATCCTTTGTACGTTCACTTCCACGTGTAACATATAACATTTTGACAATGACTCTTGGGCTTGCCAACACATGAGGCTCAGGCTCTGTGTTTAGATTTAGGGATTGGTTTGTTTTTTTTCTTCTTCTTAGAAGTTCCCAGATCAGTCAACCAAAATAAATCCACCCTTGTTTGGGTTTCCTGCGCATGGGATTGAGCGTGGCTGCAGCTGTACCACACACGCTGCAAGGGCTGTTGGCACCTTCTCCACTCTAAAGCTGAAATATCTCATGGGGGAAGTGCCTGGCAGAGAGCTGAGCAGCCTGGCCTGAGGCAGGACAAGCCAGGGGTGGAAAGCTGCTGCGTCAAATGAGTAGCTTGGAAAGTCAACATAAAATCTGAAGCTGAAGCTCAGTGCCTGTCCTAGAGAATGGAGTATGGATGGAGCTCTTTCTAACTTTAGAATGTTTTGTCCTTGCTCTGCATTTGTCCTGGCTGCCCCTAGCTAGGGTTTTGTGAAGCCCATCATCTCAACACGTGGCTGCCACATGTGTGCTTGTGTACCACCAGACACTCTCATTTCCCAGTGAAATGAGGCGCTCAAGGGGACACGTATTATTTAAGGGACGTGTAATCAGATACAGTGCTTGCTTTGTGCACGTGCACCCCTCCCAGCCTGGAAGCACACTGGAAAATTAATTTGGAAGGTAACTTCCACTGCCTTCTGGAATATTGAACTGGAAAGACCCAAAAAATGCAAAAAAAACAGCACTGTCTGGGGTGGTCTGGGCTCCCTGGGATGTTTTGCAGCCTTGTTGGGAGTTGTGATGCAGCCACCGAAGGTGTCACTTCGGCTTGTGCTGCGGGAAGTGGTGTGAACTGGGGGGAAGGAGACTTGTGCCTTGCCAAGACCAGGGAGAGCTGGAGCTCAGGGCAGCTGAGTCAGCTTTGCTTTTGTGTTGCCCTGTGGAAGATGCTTTCTGAAATGTTTAGGGAATGCCGATGGTGATTCTGAGGGAAATCTGCAACTATGGAGTTTCTGAGCTGAGTTCCTCACTCTCTCAGGTATAGCTGCTGGTGTGCATGGCAGAAGGCTGCTCCAAAATGGGTATCAAATCCTGGGAGCTCAGGGCTCGGGAGTATCGGATCCAGCTGCTGAGTTTGCAGACACTGCATCAGGCTGTTCCCTCTTCGCTTCCCTTCTTTAACTCTCCCGCATCGATTCAGCACAGTATTAAAGAGCTGCTGTGTTTTCTTCCAGAAAGGAACCTCCTTCCCTGGCTCTTAAAATGCAGAGTCATATGAAATGAAGACAGCCTTGAGTTGAGGTGTTTTTCCTGGGTTCCTCCTGCGCAGAGGTTACAGGGTGTCCCTATTCATTCTGTGTGAGGTGTCCTGATGCAGAGAGGACCCGATTTTGCTGCACCAATAGCCAAAACATTCTCAATACAAGGAATACAAAATCTGGGCGTTACTCAGGAGATGGAACAGGGCTATAAAAGAACAGGCTGTGTGTCCTGCAGACAGTTTTCTCTACTTGAGCCCAGACTGAGGCTAGTCTTTTACCTCTCGTCCTCACCAGACACATAGGTCCTCAGCATCAGGAGCTATCAGGGAAGGCAGGTAGGATGCCTTCATGCTCCTCACACATCTAGGTGTTCAGGAATAGTCCACATAGTCCACAGGAGTTCTTTACTGTGAGGAAGCACTGCAACAAGCTTCCTAGAGGGGATGTGGACTCTCCTTCTCTGGTGGTTTTCAAACATACCTGGACAGGTTCGCATGCACCCTGATCAAAGTGAATCTGCTTTAGCAGGGACTTCAACTGGGTGATCTCTAGAGGTCCCTTTCAACCCCCACCATTGTGTGATTCTGTGAGATGTCCCAGCTCTGCTCTGCTCAGTGCAGCGTCTGCTTGTGAGCAAAGCAGCAAATGAAGTATTCAAACCAGACTTTTGCAGGGCCTGTTTCTAAAGACCCCCAGCAGCTCTGAGGATGAGTCAGCTGCTGGTGATCCAAAAGTACTCTGGATCTCACCCTTTTATTCCTGGAAAACCCTATTGGGGGGTGACTACGGGGTGGTGTCTGCCCAGCAATGACCCATCAGCCGCTGCAGCTGGGGCAGAGCTGCTGCCCAGCCTGGGCACCAGCCACAGCAAATGCATGTCAAACCCCATGAGTGGCAGCACCTGGAAACACCACCTTGACATATTTCCCCACTGAAAGCATATCAGTTCTTAGAGTGTTGACCCCCACACTTCTGTGTACAAATTGACATTTTATCTTTATTTTTTTTGTTCCTCCACCTGGAAGGACTTTTGCCAGTGTGTTTTCTGTGATGTGTTATATGTGATGCTGCTCAGTGCTATCTATTGACCTGCTGCGTTACAGACTACGTGGGTAACGCACCGCCCAGTGCTTTGGCTCCATTGATCGGAGCAATCACTGCTCACACCTCCAATTGCTTAGTGATACAGTGGGTAAAAACACTCAGCAAGTGCTGAAATGACAGTGTGAGCCTTAAATCTTAATTTGCCCTTTAAAAATATCTCACACATACTGTTCATACTGCTTGCACTGCCTTGGGTCACTTTGGTCATCTTCCTATGAACCTACATTGATTTTTTTCTTTAATGCAGCAAATCACAGTAGTTTCAGTAGCAAATAAATCATCCTGTTCTCCTCTATAACTAAACCAAACCTCCTGCAACTTTTTTCCCAGAAGACTTGGATGCTCTCATATAATTACCACCCTGTCTCCACGCACAAATGAGTGATATCTGGAACAGTTTGCTGAAAATATGCCATGTTTGAAGTGTGAAACTGCACAAAAATATTGCGGTTTTTTTAATGTATGTTTACAAGGAATTAAAAGCCAGACGTAGGAGAGATTAACAGACATACTGACATCTTTGGGAAAAATAATAATAGTGATTTATTGCTATGACTTCAGTGCCACGTGGTCATCAAAGTGGTGATGACTCAGGGTGCTTGCTGTAGTATGTAGTAGCGAATGAACCAGAAAGTGACCAGGAGTCTCCACAGAGAAGTTGATATGACTTAAAAAAGCCTACAGAGTCCATCATTGGTAAAAGGATTGCCCTGGTAGTTAATTGAAATCCTTTTCCCTTAGCACATTGTTCACCTTTGTGCACAGTGAACAGAGTAAACAGGGAGCAATTCCAGGGCAAGTGAGGAAGATCACCTTTTCTTTCCTGAAGCACAGCTATGCTCAAAAGTTGATGAAGCACCTGTTCCAAGACCATGCTGCTTGTCCTTGTGCAAAGATGCCAGAGATCCTTTATCCTCTTTCCCTCTGAGCATCCCATTTTAGTTCTGTCATTGGTATTTATTTCTTTGGGATGGCTGGATGGTGGGTCACAGCTCTTATATATAATGTGCAAATATGGGATGAAACTACAGAACTTGTCTTACTGTAAATATTACCTAGAAAATGTTTTCCCTGAGGGTAAAATTAAAAAGAGAAGCTCATAAAATAAAGTGTTCTTTACATAGTTTGACTGAGCTGAGTTAACTCAGGAGAAGTTTATATACAGGGCAAGTTATCTTGGCTGCTACCTGGGAAGTTGGAAGCATGAAAAAATATCTACCTGTCATCTTACTAACACAGGTGTGAGAGAGCTTTTTTTGTTATGCATTTTGGTGATAGTGGCATTTTTACAGCCTTTAGGGCATTACTTTGTCATATGGATGAATAGCACAGCATGGATGAATAGTCTCAAGGTCTGTAAGTTGGGATGAGGCTGTAGGTTGCCCTCGCCACTCACTTCCACCTCCTGTAGGATGCAACCCTCTGCTTCTAATGGTTTCAAGTGGGTCAAATGCTTTGGCTTCACCTAAAGATACTTAATGCTCTGTGCAAACAGCTCCTCATCTGCTCCGTAAGGAGGGGTGAGCAGATGAGCAGGGCTGTGACTCTCCTCTCCCCAGTGCCAGGCAGGAGCTGATTTACCAGGTCTGTGAGGCTGTGCAGGGAAGTCCAGCAGCAGAGGATGGAACCCCCCAGCACTCAATTCAGTTCAAAACACACCTGAACAAGATCACAGGGAAGAGCCCTGAGCTGGCGGGAGGAGAAGCAGCTCAGCCACCTCCATTACATCATTATTTACTTACTCTCCTTGCAGCCCTTACCCATCACTGCGTGCAGCCAGCACGCTACACATGCAGATAGGCTGTAGGAGCAACACAGGCTTCCCAGGTCTGGCATGTTCTTGACCTAAAATCATTGGTCCAAAGCAGGTGCCTGTGTTGACCCACCTGCACAACCGACCAGCTGAGCCAAGGTTTATCTAAACACACCTTTCTTGAGTGCAGGAGTTGCAAATCTGTAAGGTTTAAGACATCTGTGCCCAATGAATCCTTTGGACTAAAAATAACAAATAATTCTGGAAACTATGCCACCTCCCTCTGGTCAGCCTCAGAGCTCAGAGGATGTTCCAAGCAACCCTCTCAGAGCTCCTACACACTCCACTCCTGCCTTTTAATCAATGGGGATAACGCTTGGAAGATGTTATATTTTTAAACTGGAAACTGGTTTATTTTTCTGGCCAAGAAGGGGAATGAGAAAGAGTTACGAGGGCGAAACAGTCAAATGTAGTGACAAGTGTGCGTTGGGAACGGCCTCTCCTCCTGCATCAACATCTGAAGGCAGGGAAGGGCACGAGGTGTTCTGCTTCCCTTTGTATTTTAAAAGATTCAGATCTGTATTATTTTTAAGAAAGAAAACAATACGTGACATAAACCAGCACAAGCTCCATTCTAGTGAGGAAGCCGGCCCGTCCAGGAAAGGACTTTCTTATCTCAGGATATAGCTGAAATCAGGCCCCCGAGGCCAGCCGCTCTGGCAGCGCTGATTCAGGCCTCTGCTGGGTAATACCCAGGCTGCTTTAAAATGCTCTATCAGAATTAGATTTCATTCTAACTACGTGGCTCAAGCACCAAGTGTTTTGAGGCTAAGGCGCGGTGTTCCCGGCTTTAAAGTTTGCCTGAGAGTTATTGCCCGGTGTTGTAAATGGAATGAAGGACTGCAGGAGATGGTTTTTCATTTCAGCCTTGATACAGTAAGCCACTTAAACACTTGCTTATGTCACACTGAAATAAAAGGGATTTATGGACACAGATATGTGCTTTGCTGAATCAGAGCATTTTTGCTGAGTGCTGTTTAGAGGAAGCATGAGAAATAACCTGTGCAGATGTCCCCGGGTGACGCTGCAGCCTGAGCAAGGCTGCGCAGAGGAAGCGAGGAGCCCCTGGGCAAGCCAGGAACTCTTTTGTCAGCTCTCAAGACAAAACAGGGAAGTCACCAGGTCACTTAGCCTTTAGCTTGCCTTAATTTTTATCCCATCACTCCCCATCAGCATCAGACAATGGCTGGGTCGTGCCTTTGGCTGCGCTGACACCCTCCCGCCTCCTTTCTTGAGGGGAGCTCTTTCTTTCTAATTACTGGAGCTGACTTTTTCCTCTCCTGACAAATGGGCATTTGTGGAAATGATTGCAACACTGGATGTAACTCCTCTTCAACATATCTCCTGCACGGATCCCTCGTGCAATGGATAACATCAAGCTCCTCCAAGGGACAGCAGCACTCCCTTTCTGCAGGACAGCAGAGGTTTTTAAGAGTTGTGCCTGTAACCACAGCTTCAGCAATTTCATCTCCATGCCTTATTCTGTGGATTAGGACATTGATTTTTTTTTTTTTTTAATCATTTATATCTTTTCAATAACAAAGCTGGGGAAGGGTCTGGAGCACAAGTCTGATGAAGAGCGACTGAGGTAACTGGGGGTGTTTAGCCTGGAGAAGAGGAGGCTGAGAGGAGACATAAGCACTTGAGGTTGGAGCCAGTCGGGTGTCAGTCTATTCTCCCCAGTAACAAATGACAAACCAAGAGGAAATGGCTTCAAGTTGCACCAAGATTCAAAGTGTGGGATAAAGAGCCTCGCAAGGAAAGCCAAAGGCCTTGCCCACGATATGTTTCTCTGGTCCTATCAAACTTGTGGGAGATGCTGCATCATTGTTGGCATATATTTTCTGGCCATTCAATCCAGCTATGGATTGTGCATGTATTTTACAGAGCATCAGAGCACTTCCATAACAGGGAAACCCACGCTACATAAGAAGGTGGACTCTGGTTATACATCAGCCATTGGCCATTTCTCATTGCATCGCCACTATGCACATCTACAACATCTTTCCTGGCCCCTTCTTTTCAGGTCCAAAGCTCCATTTGCCACCAAGTTCCCTTGAAAGGGAATGCTAATGCTGCTGGGTTTGGTTTCTTTTTTTTTTTTTTTTTTGGAATATGCAACATCTTCATTCTCTTGCAGAAGTACTGCTAGAAGATGGCAAATGCCCGAGGATATGGCTGAGATACCCTTCCTAGGGACAAAAACAGCTGTCTTACAGATAATCTCTCTTGCTCCAGAGCAGCAAATAGTCTTTCCAATAAGAAATCATCACATTAACAAAATTGAATGGCAGGTGTGTGGACTAATGGGTTCCTACATGTTGTAGGAGAAACATTGGTATTTCTGTATGGATTTATTTCAGAAAGTCCAGCAAGCAAGCCCCGTGACTGGGACAGATGAACCAGATTTGCACCAGCAGGCATCTCTCTCCTTCAGGGACTGTTCTCACAGAGTCATAACCAAAGGACTGCAAGAAACGAGCAAACTCTGAGGGCAGGCCCCTCTGGGTAGATCCTTGCCTCATCCCCAGCTGCTCAGCCAGTGGTGCTCCCCACCAAGCACAGAGTCAGACATGGCCATGTCCTCCCTCCCCAGGTGCCCATCAGCCATGTGGCTCAGCTCTTTGCACACTCTCTTGCATCCTGGTCACAGTCAGTCTTATTCATCAGGTGCTGATGCAGACCAGCAACTCAAGAGGATGCTCTGCAAACATATGGCATAAAAAAGAATGATAGTCCGTTCCTCCAAGATCCTGAAGTGTGAGTGTAGGATAGGAGATGACAGATGGAGGCAGGCAAATGAAGGGACAGTGCTGGTCAGCATGAGAGACAGATGCTTGTGAGATCGGTCCCCGATTCAGCACAGTGCAGTGCTGCCATATGCACAAAGTAAACCGTGCAGACATCAAAAACACACTGCTTTTCTTTCCACTCTCTCCCTACAAGCTTAGGAGTTGCCAGGATGAGAAGGCAGTAAGAAGTGGTCAAGTGGGAGCAGGATGTTTAATCTAATAGTTTATTGTAATCAGCGGGCTGTCATCTCTCCCTATCTCCTTTCAGCGGGTCTGTCCAAACTGCAGCAAAGCGACACAGATTTCTGTGTGTTCAGCACAGTAATTGCCTCCCATACAGGCAGTGAGCATTTAGGAAATATTCAGCCTCCAATTATTGTTTCTGATTTGAGTCGTGGAAGAATCCACCATATTCCTCCCTATTTCTGCAGACCCCAGCTAATGAAACACGCCGTGGATATTTATAGACCTGCCACTGGAAATAGCATTTGCATGTGGTGCCTTTGAGTTATTTAGTGTGACGGTGCTTTCACCAGGAGTTTTTCCTTCTGAAAGGGAAAGGTTCCCTTTGGAGCTGTTGCCTCCCCTCACCTTTGCTGTTTGTGTCGGATGGAGCAGTTCTGTGGGCAGTCGCTGGTAATTTAGTGATGGAGCGATGAGCGCGTGGAGATTAGCTAAGCAAGGCGTGGGGTTTTGGGATGGGTCACAGACAGTTTATATGCTTCTCCAGGACAGTGTTTGGAATTACAGCAAAGATTAATAGCTTCACCAGAGCAGTCATCAGAGCAGTTCATGCCACAGAGCACAGCAACCACCAGCCTGCCTTCCCTAGGAAACTCATTGTGTAAATATTTAGGTGGGAGCCTCCCAGGGAGATTTAAAGTCTTGTGATAAAGGTAACTAAAACATCCTTTCTTTGAGAAAAACAGCTATGATCTGGAAGATCCCACGAGTAACCATGAGAGAGATTTCCTTTCAGTAGCATTCCTACAATAGAGTGAACAAGCGTGTACATCAGGTCGTGTTGTCACTGATGGATCTTAAAGCATTTTGCAAAGGAGGTCACCATCAGCTTTCCCATCCTCAAGGTGCACAAGCCAAGGAGGAGAGAAAGCACTCATACCTCGTGTAGGATCAGCTCTCCTGCATACTAGTCCAGCATCTTTTCCAGACAAACACATTGCTTCATTCTTTGTGTGCCTCACAAGCAACATCTGTGTTTGTGTATTGAAGATATAATTATATGGGCAATGGGCAATAAAGCTGGTGAAGGGTCTGGAGAACAAGTCAGGAGACTGGAGAACAGGACAGCTGGGGAGATAAGAAATGAACTGGATCCTGTATTTGCACCCTCTCCAAATACCTCTCATTCATTGCAGGATGCAATGCTGGACTGTGTCCATAGACAGGCAACAAAGCTGTGAAAGGGTCTGGAGCACAGGTCTGATGATGAGTGGCTGAAGGAACTGGGGGTGTTTAGTCTGGAGAAGAGGAGGCTGAGGGGAAACATGATCACTCTCTACAACTACCTGAAAGGAGGTTGTAGTGAGCTGGGGATCACTTTCCTCTCCCAAGTAACAAATGCCAGGACAAGAGGAACCAGCCTCAAGTTGCACCAGGGAAGGTTTAGATTGGAGATTAGGAAGAACTGTTTCCCTTAGAGGGTTGTTAGACACTGGCCCAGGCTGCCCAGGGAGGTCATGGAGTCATAGCCTCTGGAGATAATTAAAAGCTGTGTAGCTGAGGTGCTGAGGGCCATGGTTTAGTGGTGAGCTTGGCAATGTGAGATGGGTGGTTGGACCCAGTGATCTTAAAGTTCTTTTCCAACCAAAACAATTCTATGATTCTATACCTAGTCTTTACTCACTCGTGTATACAAACGAGAAAGCTTTTACAAAGCATTCATATCCATCTCTCCAAGTGCTCAGGGGTCATGTTGCATGGAGAGGCACTAAAAGAAGTGGCAGATTTTTTTAAAAAATGTGGTGTACTGAGCTGTTTTGGGGGAAAAAAAAAATAAATGTGTTCTCTATTTTGGCACATGATTTCCATCTGAGTTTGTGATAAGTCTGGCCCATGAAGTGCGTGCAGTCCGTATTCGCAGCCGGCGCGTGCAGCTCCCTGCCATATGGGTGAACTGTTAGCGCTCGGGAGTGTGTAACACAGTCCCACTTCTTCACACATCTTGAGAAGCATCAGAAACTTGGGGGGGTTGCTGTGGATACAGCATTCTGGCTGAGCAGCAGCTGAGCAAGCAGCAAGCGTGGCAGTGGAGCTCACCTAGGAGTTAGCTCACTTGAAACGTCTGCAAGTTCTTTCTGCTCTGAGCATCAAGTGCATCTGTACTGTGAGGCTGAACTAGACACTTGACTTTTTACATTGTGCAGTTATAGTGGAGGGTTCTTCGCCTCCAGAAGGTCACTGGGAGGCTGTGTTTGTACAGGAAGATTGACTCACTGAGCTCACTCCTGATCAGAAGTAAGTTCCTCCATTTCTGTGCCATATCAAATGTCCTTTTGTCAGCAGCTCTGCTCAACCACAGAATCACAGAAACTCAAGGACTGGAAGGGACCTTGAAAGACCATCCAGTCCAGACCCCTACCTAGAGCAGGTCACACAGGAACTCATCCAGGTGGGGTTTGAATGTCTCCAAAGAAGGAGACTCCACAACCCATCTGGGCAGCCCATTCCAGTGCTCCCTCACCTGAACAGTGAAGAAGGTTTTCCTTATGTTTCTTTGGAACCTCTTATATTCCAACTTGTACCCATTGCCCCTTGTCCTATCATTGTGCATCATGGAGAACAGCCTGGCTCCATCCTCCTGACATCCACCCTTTACATATTTGTAAACATTGCTTCTTGTCTTTTTGCTGGGATTTTGTTCCTCTGTGGTGAAGGGAAACCTATGCCTTTGTGCCTCTTAGTTCCTCCCCATCCTTCTCTGAGTGGGAGCTTTGAGAGAGGAGAACTTCCATTCATTCCTTACGGTCTTCCTCCATCCAAATTCTGGTGCTTCTCAGCTCACACTTAGCAATCTCCTGCTTCCACTTTCCCATCTACAAGACCTTGGTGTTGATTTCCCTTCTCTGGTTACACAGAGAAGCAGAAGGGCCTCCCTGACTTGTTCTTGGGACGGTTCCCCCAAGAACCGGCCACAGCCCCATCTGTTGCAGCACAGCACAGAGCAGAGCAGCCCATTTGCAAAGCACAAGAAGCAGCATCTTTAACCCAGACAGACTGTGCTAAATCAGTTCCTTCTCGCTGTGCTTTGAAACGTTCCTGTTTCTTGATCTGACTCTGACAAACTAGCAGAATTTGTCTTGATCTAATGATGCAAAAAAGCACATAGTGTGGGCTTCAGACACCTGGTGGAATAATAAAACAGAAAGAAGAGGGGGAAGGACTGTCATATTTTAACATATCAAGTAGGAAGTCTGTCTTCTACCTTCTTTTCTATTCTCTTGGAAAGCATTGGTTGTTCCCAAGGGAAAAGCCCCAGGGCTGTGCATCCTGCCTGTAAAAGGAAATAGCTTAGCAGATCTGCATCCATGTACACTATGGTCCTGAGCTGAAGGTAGCAATAAAGGCAAAATCTTGGCGCCTTCACTGTGTTTGTTGGTATCTGGTGTTGGGAGCAAGGGACAGTGCTGGGTCTCTGCCCCCCCCTCAAGGCTATGCAATGGCTGATATATCCTCTCCAGCTCCTGCAACAACTCTTCACTCTCTCCTGTGCAGAAAATCCTAGGTGGGTCCAGCCTGCGGGCCACTAACTGGGGTCATTAGCTTGTAGCATGAGTCTTCAGACCCCTGAGAGATACAGGAATAAGGTGGCACTAAAGAAATAAAGCACATGCCTTGCTGTGTGCTCACACACTGTGTGACCAAAAAAAGGATCATGGCATTTGACAACCAATTTGCTGGTGGATAGGTCTGCTAGGGGCAAGCTGATGTGAAAGCAGGCTGCTTTCCCTCCCCCTTTTCTCCCAGTGATGTTCATGAAATGCCTTGCAATTAGTCAACCATCATGTGTTGTATTTCAGAGCTTCACTTTATTCAGTTACTTTATGTTACCAGCTGTTTGCATTTGGGATTTCTTTAAGCAGCTGGTAACAGAGCTTCACTTTATTCAGTTACTTTATGTTACCAGCTGTTTGCATTTGGGATTTCTTTAAGCAGTTGAAAGCACTGAGGGGATATGAAACTCTGGGTTGGAAACGCATGGAGAGCTAAAGAAAGCAAGTGCTTTGCTGAAACACTAAATCACAAAGTCAAACAGAAAATGTTCCCTCTCTCCCTTTACCTTTCTTTAACTCTCATTTCAACTTTGTTATAACCAATGGGAGTGTAACACGTGAGAGCTGGACTGTGCTTCCATCCCTGCCACTGCATGTTACCACCACGATAAACTCACTGTTTTATCTCTTGCCTTGGGTAAACTCACATCAAAACTGGAATATCAGTGCATACTCACCATCCTGAGGATGCATCAGATGTTTGACAGCAAGAGGACGAGAGAGATGCCAAAGCAGAAGCCCAGCAGGGAAAGCTTGTGGCTCCCTGCGCCCGCACGAACGTGTCCCACACCACACTTACTGCAAGCAGGGCAAACCACTGCAAGGGCTTTTTTGTGAGACTCTGATATAGCTTCACAACTGAGCTAAAAGCTTTTTATACAGAATTCACAGAGAAAAATCTCACTCACCAAGTAATATAGCTTATGAGAAGCCACGTTTTGCCTAACGTTGCTTACTGGAGGAAACTCTCATAAGAAGACAATTTATTGCCACGGCGGTAACTGGCTGACAGTTATGAGAAGCCTCATTTTACAGGGCTTTCCTTTGGATTCAATGCCAGGGCTCCAGTTGTGCTCATGAAAAACGAGAAGGAAAGTGGTATTTAGCATGCATGATACTTCAGAGGCATGTTGGTGGGGTAAAGTCTCCTTGGTTAGCATAGGATCATGCATTCCAGGATTGTAAATATGGAGTGAGTGGAAGGGAAAAGCTCATTTTGACTGAATTTGTCTCATAATAAACTCCATATCTTCTATGGCCAGTATGAGGCTCAATAGAGCTGTTGTCACATCTGATTTTTTGCTAAGGGGAAGAGGCCAAGGCCAGAGTAAAACTCTGTGTTGGTCCCAGGAAAGGGGCAGATGGATATGGGATAGAGTTGGCAAGAGGGAAGACTGGAACACCCAGGAGAGCCTGGTGGGCTCCTGTGCCAAGAGCTGGACTGTCAGGGTGAGGGTGATGCTGCTGCAGGTGGCCAAGGCTACAGATCCCATGGCAATGGCCACATACCACCTGGGCTCTCAAACAGGCAAAGCTGATGGTGGGACATTCACCAGTGTGTCCAGCCCCATCAAGCCACAGGAGAGGGTGATTTTTAACCTGCAGAGCTGAAGCAGAAAGCTAAGTTGTCCTCAGTTAACCCCCCGAGCCCATAGCTCCCCACCCTCTACAGGGCAGCTCTGCATGAGGGGCTCAGCTCAGCTGGTGCTGGTGCTGGTGAGCAGACGTGATGGGTGAGAAATGCCCAAGGTGCTGCGGTGATTGCTGCCACAGCAGTCTGTACCCCCCCGCCAGGCTCCTGTGGACCCTCTACTGCCTTCTGGTGATGCTTTAGGACTCACCATGGCAAGAAAAATCATTACATTGTGCTGGGGATCCATGCAGCACTGAAGTGCCCTGGCTGGGGGGTGATGGGTCCCTGAGGGATGGAGCCATGCTGTGAAGCAGAGCTGGGTCCATAATGCTGTGGGTCTGGGTGTGCGTGAGTGTCACGGGGTGAGCCCATGCCGGGGGGCTACCTCACGCTGCCTAAGTCGTGGTGATGAAGGGATTTCCAAGAACCAAAGAGGCTTAGGCAGTCCATATCCCATTAGCAGATAGCAGGATTGTGCTGAAGAGCTTTGCAGGGCTGAGTCAGGATCCATAACACTGCAAAGCAAAGTTGCTCCTTGCTTATGGGCCTCTCTGCAGGAGGAGAGCTAGGAAAGGGTTTGACTGACTGGAGAGGTGTTCTCTCAGGCCATTGCTCATTTATTCTTAACACCCCAATCTGTGGACCTTGGAAGACTTACATAAGTCTGTTCCTAAAAGTTTTGTTAGTACTGTGTGTTAACAGCTGTAATAAACTACCCTGATATGGATGCGCCTTTGGACCAGTATAATATCACAAGTAGTTCCTGTGGTACATCTTAAATAGGACACCCCAAGTAGGACAAGTCAATTTTAGGGCAGCCCAGGGAGAACCTTGCTTGTTCCATGCATCCAGTACAGTTGAATCACTGCCTTTGAGGCGTTTGAGGAAACTTCTCTGGATATCTCCTCCTCCAGCCAAGCTTGCTGTGAAGCTGAAGGCTATGGTATAAAATGTTGGGGCCCCTGTGCTGCAAACCATCCCCTTGGCCCCATTTTTCACACCGGAACGACCTCCTCCCTGCAGCTGCATCCCAGCAGATGCCACACGCTGCTCCATGACAGCTACCGGGGTGGCTTTTCTTTTTCTCCTTCCAGCCTTTTCTTTCCTTGGTGCCAAAAGAAGAGGGATTAATCAAAAAAAAAAACAAAACCAACAAAAAAAACATAAACTGAAAGCACCCCAGCAAGTGAAAGCCTCCAACTTGTAATGAGGCAGCCATGTGCTGAGAGGGGAAGCGAGTGCCCTGACACACGTGCCTCTTCTTTCTTGCAGATGACGGAGGGCCGCAGATGCCAAGTGCACCTCCTTGACGACAGGAAGCTGGAGCTGCTTGTTCAGGTAGGAACTGCACCTTTTGCCATGCAATCGTTTGCTCCACCTGTGGATTTTCACCAGGGCAGGGAGATAAAAAGGTTTTTGGCTGGTTTTCTTAACGACCTTATGCTGTGATTGCCTGCTGAGCTCTGGGAAGCTGCATTAGTGTTGGGTGGGAAGGATCTGTAAGGCTATGTCTGTGGGAGGGACAAATCCAGGACATATTTTGCTTTATTTTGTGCCAAAACTGTTCCAGTCACTACCAGAGAGACAGCAAAAGCAGCTCTGGTCATTTTTCACACTATTACTGCCTACTTCTAAGTACTAATAGTAGTACTCACTACTACTACTAAGTAGTAAGTACTACTTAGTACTTACTACCCTTAGCTATATTTTGAGGTGTTGCCTGGCTTTGAGAAATGTATTGCATCTGCTTAAAACACCTCCAGCATTTGTTTTTATCTTCTTTACTCAACATCCTAAACTGCCAAGGTATGACACTGGGCCCCACGCTGACAGCAGCTGCACCTCATGCGCCCACCTGCACAGCAGTAGTTGTGGGTGTGCCACAGGCACAGAATGGTGGTCTATTGATGGTCACAGAACCATAGAATCAGATGATTGTTTTGGTTGGAAAAGACCTTTACGATCATTTTGTCTGACCACTCACCTCACATGACTAACCCATGTCCCTCAGCGCCTCAGTTACACGGCTTTCAAATATATCCCGGGATGGATATATTCCACTTGCCTGGGTAGCCTGGGACAGTACTCACAGTAAAAAAGTCCTTCTTAATCTCCAATCTAAACCTCCCCTGGTGCAGCTTGAGGCTGTTTCCTCTTGTCTTATCATTTGTTACTTGGAGGTAGAGACCAACCCCACCTTACTACAGCCTCTTTTCAGGTATTAAGTATGATCATGTCTGCCCTCAACCTCTTCTCCAGACTAAACAACCCCAGTTCCTTCAGCTGCTCCTCATCAGACTTGTACTCCAGACCCTTCCCCAACTCCAGTGCCCATCTCTGGACATGCACTTCAATGTCTTTCTTGTAGTGAGGGGCCCAGAACTGAACACAGCACCGAGTACAGGAGGACAATCAACTCTTTGGCACTCATTGCCACAGTATTTCTGATACAGACCAGGATGCCATTGGCCTTCTTGGCCACCTGGGTACACTGCTGGCTCATGTTCAGCCATTGCTAATCAACACCCCCAGGTCCTTTTCCGCTGAACAGCTTTCCAGCGACAGCTCCCCAGGCCTATAGCGTTGCCTGGGGTTGTGGCCCAAGTGTGGGACTTAGAACTTGGCAGTGTTGAACCTCATCCAATTGGCCTCAGGCCATCTATTCAGCCTGTCCAGGTCCCTCTGAAGAGCCTTCCTGTCCTCAACCAGCTTGGTGTCATCAGCAAACTTACTGAGGGTGCCCTCAGTCCCCTCATCTGGATCATTGATGAAGATGTTAAACAGAACAGATCGCAACAAACAGACCCCAAAATTCAGCTCTGGGGAAAACCACTGGTGATCAGCCAACTATTGGATTTAACTCCATGCACCACCACTATCCGAGCCCAACCATTTGGATAGTTTTAGATTCACAGAATCACAGAATCTTAAGGGTTGGAAGGAAAGTCAAAAGATCATCCAGTGCAACCCCCCTGCCAGAGCAGGACCACCTAGAGTAGGTCACACAGGAACTCGTCCAGGTGGGTTTGGAATGTCCCCAGAGAAGGAGACTCCCCAAATCACCTGGGCAGCCTGTTCCAGTGCTTCATCATTCTCACAGTGTATTTCTTTAGAACCTCTTATGTTCCAGCTTATAGACATAGCATAGTACATCTGCCCAAGCCATGGGCAGCTAGTAACAATACAGAAGTTGTAAATCCTTAGTCAGACACAAATATACACCAAAATAAGTCTATGCTTATTGTTTTATTCAGGAAATAAAATAGGGACAATGAGAGTCTGGTGGTGGCTGTGTAGGGATGGGCAGGTGGAAACTGTAGCATCCTGTTCTTTTTCAACAATTTTGGCTTCAGTCTCAGAGATCACCAACGGGTTAATAACAAGAATTAGAAGAATGTCTTTCCTGTTACACATGCTGCTGGCAGTCCAAGAATCAGGAAATGAAACTTCCCATAGTTCAAATCCCTCTCGCTCCTCCACCTCAAGGGGGACAAGATCTGGGCAAACCTGAATGGGGATTGCCAAAGGGGACTTGAATTGCAGGAAGCACAATCAGTGTAGCTTTCTGGAAAGTTGCTTAATATCACCCATTAACAAAATGTTAATGGGTAATATTTTTTAAAGTGTGTAGTCACCCCGAGGAGGTGAAATCCCTCAGCTGCCGATCAGAGAGTGCCTGACTAACTATAAACGAGCTAGGCCATGGCTGGAAAGAGAACACCTAAGTCAGGATGACTAATTAAAACAAAACACCATACCAACGTCTCTGCACAGCGAGCACCCCTGCACCCAGCTTGCTGATGCTTAGCAGCTCTCTGTGGGAAGTTAAGCAACCTCCATCACAAGGACACAGCACTTGGCTTCCTGCTTCATATAAATGCCTTTTAAAATTTTTCTTAGTTCCATTAAAAATGAATGAATGAGCTATTGGAGAACAGCTCTGCTAAAGTACTGCTCACACTATTAATAACCACAGCCTAAAATATACTGTAGGGAATCTATATAAGCTGCCCTGGCCAACCTGCTTAGTTGGGGTTTTTATCAATAATACACACCAAAAAAAAGTGAAAATGACAGTCAAAGAGGCTGGTTTGGGAAGCTCTGTGTCAATTATGAGTGAGCAGGAACAATATCATGCGGTTTGGTTTGTTTAAGTGTTTGATCAGGCCTTCAATGGGAATTTCTGGGAATCAATACCAGAAGTAAATTGCCCTGTAAATCACACTAACTAGTTTGCAAGTGACCCACGGTTGGGTTTTATTTGTACAATAAATCGCTTTGCTGTTTTCAAGTAACGTATGAATGGGGAAAGCCAAGGAGGGGTGATTGTGAAAAAAATTAATGCCCAGAAAAAAGCAGTAACCTCTGTTGCAAGCAGGCTGACTTAGATCTCTCAGCACCAGAGTGCCTGTGTACAGCATTGTCCACTGAAGCATCTCACATTCCACAGGACTTGTTCCTATGCCACCTGATCTAGGTGGACCTGCTTCTGCAGGGGAGGTTGGACTAGATGATCTCTAAAAGTCCCTTCCAACCCCTACCACTCTGTGGTTCTATGATTCTATGCTTTTCTGGTGAAACAAGGCTTTTCAGTGCTGTTAGGTAGTCTCTACTCAGGACAACAGTAAAGAAATCACTTTTAGGGGGAGCAAACAATAGATAGGATGTTTGGATGTTTGTATTGATACTCTTTGCAGACATGGGTACACCACTTTGGTTTGCCTGCCTGTGAAGCATGGTAAAAGCCACTAGCTTTGGGGTGGTCCCAGGGCTGCTCTGCTCAGGGCAGGAGTGGGCTGATGCTGCCCAAATGAGCCTCAATTGACAAGGCTCCTTCCAGGAGCAACGTGTACTGTGCTAGGGAAATTCTCACCAACTGACCTGTCACATTTGTAGCTTATGGTGAGGTTTCAGGTCAAAGTTGCTTTGTAAGTTCTGAGTACTGATATTTTCATTACCTTATCTCATAGTTGAACTGAATAAGAAACTGTGCGACCTGATCTAGGTGAACCTGCTTCTGCAGGGGGCTTAGACTAGATGATCTCTAAAGGTCCCTTCCAACCCTACCATTCTATGATTCTGTGATTTTATGATTCTATGAAAATGTTCCTCCAACCTCAAGCTTCTGGCTGTCACTTCAAAGCTGTATTTTGCTGTGAGTATCTTGCCACAGGATGAAACAAAAGGTTGTTTTGCTGGTTTATGCCGTGAAAGACGTTCCTCCATAGCTGTGTTGGACCTTAACACCTAGATCTTCATTGGCATGAAGCACTCATAAGCCAGGCTCTTTAATTCTCATGTGAAATCTCCTCCTTCCCGTAACCTCAGCCTTTCCTGGGAGCTTTTCCATAGCTTCACACTCCTATGATACACTCCTAGGGCGAGTTTAGGAGAGGCCATTGGGAATCGTTAGAGCTGATTCCTCTGCCATGGCTGAGATCAAAATAACATCCTAACCTGGATCAGGCTTTACACAGCATGGCAGCACTTGTGTGTGTGATAGCAAGTGCTCTGCTTAGAGAAGAATTCAGGGATCCTGCAGCTGTATTTTGCTGTGGAAAAACAACAGCAGAAGAAGCTGGATCTGGTCAAAGTATGGAGATGGGTACAGCTTCCTCAAATGGATGCAGGAGGGCTCCTGGAGCATCTTGCCTAGACTAGTGAGTCTGGGAGGTTGAAATTATTTCCTCTTCTTCTGCCTCAAGTGTTGCTGGGCAGAAACAGACACAGATACATCTGGCAATGATCAGGGTGTTTGCAAAAACTGGCGTATTAAGAAAATGTTCTCCCATTTTTGTCTATGATATAGCTGTGGTCAGACTCAGGGGGGGTTAAAAACACATCATTCAAAAGGTATCAATTGGTGGTTAATGAGGACCATACCTCAGGCTGCAGGAGAACAGCAAGTGGTAACTGTGCTCCCACACTTGCTCCATATGATTGAAATGTTTCAACACCACTAATTCTGTCCCAAAGTTATGAAGACCTCTCAGACTGGCACACAGCTATTGCCAGTGGGACCCAGTCCCCCAACATGTGTGTTTTATTTGCATTACTGACCTCCAAAAGTAGGATTTTGGCTCAGAGGCAGCGTTTGTAACCCCTTCTGTGAATGCTGGTTTGCTTTGGTTTTGGCACATATGGCAAGAGCTTGGGGTTACCACCATCAGGGAAGTGATCCCGGGTTTAGTCAATCAAAGGGTCTGGACTAAAGTCTATTCCTCACAAGTTGGGAGGCTGCAGAGCGGTACAGCAGCAGCTAAGGAAAAGCAGAAACAAGGGCTTTGTGGATAAAAGAAAGCTCTCCCCAGCATGCTTTGTCAGATAAATGCTGAAATTTAGAAAGGCTAATCATAAACGGAGACAGAGGAGGATCATACGGAAATCTCCTCCTGAGGGTCTGAAACTTAAAGCCTGTTTGACTTGGGATTAAGAAGCAGAGTTGCATTTGGTACGTGTTTCACTTGATAAATGCCTGTTGATGATCTTGTATGTGTGGCAAGTTTACACAGGGTGTATTTTTTAACAGCATTTTCTTGCTGAGCAGGAGCTGAGCGTGGCTCCTTGGATCTTCTTACAATCTGGGTTTTTCCCTGTTTCTGTTGGATGCATGTTTAGTTTATGATACAGGGGTTTTTTAAGTGTTTGGCTCTATCCAGCTAATCCTTTTCAGCAAACAAGTCCCTTTTCTTCCTTCTGGAAAATGGATTTACTCCCATGCCCCGCTCCCAGCCTCCTCTATCTGTTGTATTATTTCCCTGTGACCGTGTATCATTTGTCTGTTACACATGAAAGGTTTGTGTTGCTTTATTTAAAGACTTTTGTGTAATTGGCAGTTCATTCCTTTCCATGTGGGTTTTATAAAGGAGGTTTTTCCCAGCCTGGCTGCGTCAGGCAGCCTGGCTCACTCCTGGCTCCTGCACCGGCTGCTCCTGCCTCTTATCTGACAGCAACTCCAGCAACTGTCATCCCAAAGTGTTAAACCTCCTAATTCTTTCTCTCTGGAAGAGTTATTGCAGAAACAAAGCTCATCTAAAGCTCACAGCAGAGCAGTTTGTGAGGTCTGAAGAGGGCTTTGAGATTTGAGCATAGGAAATAACTGGCCTTTCTCTTCCCAAGGAACACTGAGCTTGATGTAGAGGAGCCAGAGAGCAATGTGAGGGTCAGCACCATGCTTGTCCATAGGTATTTGTGTAGTTAACCAACCTGTATGTCCATGTTACTGTTTCTTAAGAAACTCTTACTCCCCAAACAGATGAGAGTAATCTGGGCAAGTTGCAACATTTCTATCTCCCGTGATGCAAGTGCATCCAAAACCACCCAATAGTGATATGTGTCTACACTCAGCCAAAAATCACAGAGTCACAGAATCTTAAGAGTTGGAAGGGACCTCGAAAGATCACCCAGTCCAACTCCTCTGCCAGAGCTGGACCACCTAGAGTAGGTCACACAGGAACTCATCCAGGTGGGTTTTGAATGTCTCCAGAGAAGGAGACTCCACAGCCCATCTGGGCAGCCTGTTCCGTTGCTCCTTCACCTGAACAGGGAATAAATTCTTCCTTATATTTCTTGGGAATCTCTTCTGTTACAACTTGTACCCGCTGCCCCTTGTCCTGTCATTAGCCATCACTGAGAACAGCCTGGCTCCATCCTCCTGACACCCNGAGGGGGAGCAGAACCTCTCTCGACCTACTGCCCACAACCCTTCTAATCCAACCCAGGATGCCGTTGGCCTTCTTGGCCACGAGGGCACATTGCTGGCTCATGCTCATCCTCTGCCCACCAGCACTCCCAATAATGAGATGTGTTGAACATCCCTTTCCAACCTTTCTGCCTCGTACACCAACTCTGCTTTGAGTAGGTCAAGAGTCCTTCAGGGGCTTGTCTCCAGCATGCTGGCTGTGCTTCAGCCACTGAACGTGAGCCAGCAGTGTGCCCAGGTGGCCAAGAAGGCCAATGGCATCCTGGCCTGGATCAGAAATAGTTTGACCAGAATGACCAGGGCAAGGACTGTCCCACTGTACTCTGCATTGGTGTGGCCACAGCTCGAGTGCTGTGTTCAGGTTCTGGGCCCCTCACTACAAGAAAGAGGTGCTGGAGCATGTCCAGAGACAGGCACCAGAGCTGGGGAAGGATCTGGAGCACAAGTCTGATGAGGAGCAGCTGAGGGAACTGCGCACATTTAGTCTGGAGGAGACATGATCACTCTCTACAGCTACCTGAAAGGGAGTTGTAGTGAGGTAGGGGTTGGTCTCTTCTCTGCAGGACAAGAATGATAGGACAAGAGGAAATGGCTCAGATTGTGCCAGGTGAAATTTAGATTGGACATCAGGAAGAATTTTTCCAGTGAGAGGGTTGTTAGACACTGTCCCAGGCTGCCCAGGGAGGTGATGGAGTTCCCATCCCTGGAGATATTCAAAAGCCGTGTAGCTGAGGGACATGGGTTAGTGGCAGTGTGAGGTGAGTGGTTGGACTCAATGCTCTTGGAGGTCTTTTCCAACCAAAATGGTTATGTGTTTTATGATTCTATGATCTCATCTCCAGCAACTGCCTCCAAGCCAAACTGGGAGAAGTTGGTAGCCACCAGCCATCACTGGGCTGGTGAGACACCTTGTGGGCTGGCAGCTGCCTGCCCTGTGGATGGCTGTCACTGGTGTGGCTGTCCCAGTGGAGATGCTCAGTTCAGAGCACATTAGCAGCAAATGCTCCTCCAGGCTCACCCTCATCCCAGGGAACATACAGCATCTTCTGAGAGCAGTAACTCCACTAATAGCAGTCAGAGGGAGAAATAAAATGTTCCCCTCTCCTCCCAAGATGCTGTTGGAGTTTTTGCAACATTTTCAGTGTTACTTATGGTCAAGAAAATGCAGTCAATGGATGTTTGGCCATGTTTTCTTGCTGCTTCACTTTTGACTGCCAGCATGCAGGTTGAGCAAAGATTTCCTTTCGGGGGTAGTGAGGATGGCACCTGCCTGACATTTTGGAGAAGCTCCCTTAATTTTTGATAGAGATTTTTGCATGAGGACCACAGCAATATATCCCATCCTCAGAGAGAGATAGACAAGCCCCAGGAGGACTGATTCTCTCCTAGGAAGCCAGAAAAAAAATCCAGATAAGTGGGAACCAGCCCTGTTCCACTGCCAAAACTGAGGATCCCTTTAAAAGCACCAGCTCCTGGGCTGATGCAGAAATGCAGCCGTGTGGCCCTGACCTTAAATGGAGATGTTTGGGTGCCAGTAGCTGTCTCTGCTGTGTGGGAGAGACAGCTCAGTTCCATGCAGTGCTTACAGGCTCGGCTCCAAAAGTGCTTTTAACCATCTCTGTGGAAGGCAGCAGCAGCCAGTGCTGGGCTGGGAGTGAGGAGGCAGGAGCAGGCCAGAGGGTGAGTACTGCCCTGCCAGCCCCACTGCCCTCCCTGGCACCCTTGGAAGAACCATGTGGTGAATATATTGGTGGGGTTGCTTACAGGGCATGTCCTACAGGGCATGGAGAGCTGATATGGGCTGGCAATGATGCCCTTGGAGAGTGTCCAAGGGAGGCTTCTTGCATTGCTGCTTCCCACCCAGCCTCTCCATACCTGCAACAAAGCAGCTGGAAAGTGTCTCTTTGTCTTAACCCAAAGGCTCAGCAGTGGCTTGACAACAAGCTGTGGCTTTGGTGTGGTGCTCCTCTCTAAAAAATAAATAAGCATGTTTTCTGTAGGGCAGGCTGAACCAGAGTGGAGATTTCTACTAGAAATCAATCAAGATCCAGTCCCTTGTTATGAGAAAAATGGTAAAAAATTAGTTTTGGATCATAATTTAAAATGAGTTGGAGATGCAGGAGTGTTCAGATCTGCCTCTGGAAAGGTGGTTTTGCTTTTCCTAACTGTGATGTTAGGGCTCTGGTGTAAGTCTGATTTCAAAATCAAATACTGAATCAATAAGGCAAGAGCAAAACTCTGGTCTCGCCCAGAAAGTGTTTGGAAAATTGCAAAGTAGATTTTTTAACATCCTTGGCATTAAAAATTCTTGAGATCCACAGCTTTGGATAGACTTAAAAGCTGTAGAACACTGCCAGGTAGTGTCTGAGGTGGGATTTACACACTGGGACAAGCCACACATTTCTCCCTCCACAGCCTGTGGCTTCTGGCAGATGAACTGTGTGGAGCCATCTCCCACCTGCAACGTGACTCTTTCTGGCCATCCACTGCCACTTCCATCCCTGTTTGAGAGTTTTGATCATTTTGAGGATGGCTGCAAATGGGGCAAATGCACAGCTGGGTTTGGTCACTACGGTATGGGGATAGAGGAGAGACTGCTCTGCAAAATGAGAGGTAGCAGGCCAGATGAGAAATTCACATCTGCTCTCACTGAGTAACCAGTGAGTTAGGAGTTAAGAGCTTTTCTGCTGAAAAGTTGGCTGTTTACCAAAAAATAGCATTAGGAAAATACATTTAATGTTGCTCTGAGGGGAATGTGGTGCTGGGATTGTTGTTGGCTTTCGCAGCCAATGCACCTCCTGCAGACAAGGCTGCTGAACAATATCTAGATGTTGCCTTAGACAGGATAAATGGATAAAGGAAAAATGGACCAGGAGAGCCAGGTTAGTTTCCTTTCAGCCTGTAAAGTGTGACTCTGTTGAGCTGCTCTGCAGAGCCTTATTAATTCCCTCAAAAATCATCCACCACCACCATCCATGCCCTACAGAGCATCTGGTGTCAGGCTGGAGGGCTGTATCTCTGGGGTTCATCTCTCAGGTTAGGCTCCAGTGAACCCAGAAGTCCATAGAAGTCATGCCTGGAGGGGAGAGTGTCTGCTGGGAAATGGATATGGGAGAGCACAGGGGCAGAAGAGAAAGAAATTTGACTTGCAGAAGTGGGGAGTGGACAAATAAGAGGTAAGAGGGATCTCAGCCAGGGTGAAGATGGCACAGCAGATTCACTGATGATTGCCCGCAATTATGAGGGAAAAACAGAAGGCTCAGCAGCTCCCTGGTGTGCTGGGTGCCCAGTGAGAACAGGTATGGCAAGGGACAGAGTGCTGGAGGAGAAGATTCTGTAAGGTTAGACACCTACAAGGCAGGCTGTGCAGAGCAAGCTGGCAGGTCACGCTGGTCAATGAGGTTCAGCAGAGGCAGGACTTGAAGAGGTCAGGCAGGGTGCACAGCTCCAGGGAGGATCATGGAGAGCCTCCAAGGGCATCTGCCACGGAGCGAAGGTCGGTCTAGTCAAGCAGCTCTAGAGAGAGAACAGCTGTGTCAAGGAAAGGAAAGGCTGGAAATTAATACAACCCAGCAGGGATAGCTCAGTCCCTCCAGATTTGTTCCTCAGCCATAGGCATGAGAGGGGCATGAGGAGAAGATGAGACAGGTGGAGGTGGGGGACAAGAACTGCTGGGAGCAAAGTGACCCCGGAGAATGAGATCAGGACTGACCCTGCCTTATGGCAATGTTACTTCTGTGTCTTGAGGAGATGAACTGGAGGGGATGATGTTTCCCTGGCACATTCCTGTCTTTCTGAGCTGCCTGCTGGCTTCTGAACAGAGCTGAGAGCAGGTTTTGTACTTGTGTGCCCCAACACCCCTGTAACAGAACCCTGCATAAAATCACAGGATTGTTTGGGTTGGAAAAGACCTTTAACGTGATCACATCTAACCACTCACCTCACACTGCCAAGCCCACCACTAACCTATGTCCCTCAGCATCTCATCTATCTTTCCAATATCTCCAGGGATGGGGACTCCATCACCTACTTTGGCAGCCTGGGCTGAGCTGTCTAACAACAGTGTCTATTTAAAAGATCTTCCTAATCTTCAACCTAAACCTCCCCTGGTGCAACTTGAGACCATTTCCTCTTGTCCTATCATTCATTGTTTGATAGAAGAGACTGACCTCTACCTTCCTTTCAACCTGTCTACCAGGTGCCACATTAGGAGTCTCAGACTCCGACAGCAAAGTATTCATGGCTTCATAAGAAATTAAACAGGGAATATCAATCATGCTCCTCCACAGAATGAAATGAGGGTGTGATTTCCAAGGCCCTTGCATAATCAATATCCCTATTATCAGTCTTCCAGAATAAATTGCATTTAAACCAACACAGGCTGGGGAGCTATCCATAAGCTGTCACAGAAGAGATAAGCTGCAGACACGTTTATTTTTACTACGTATTCCGAAAGTTGGATATTCTTTACAGCTGACCAAATGTGGGTGGAGATTTTCAGTTGGGGTATTTTTCTGTTGTGCCACTAAAAGTTGTCAAATTTCAGTACACGTGGAGCTTTTCAAGCTTATGAGTGAGGGACTGATGACAGTCCTCAGTGAAGGGAGAAAGCTGTTTCCTTCTCAAGGAGTTAGCTCCTACCGTTTTGTAGAGCATCAGCAATATAAATTGTCCCAGAGACCTCTCACCATATACACCAGTACAGGAATGGCACACCCAGCATCTGATGGCTCTGTTACACAGAAAACTTCTCACACAATTACTTGTGAGAAACTGAAAAATTCTCTATTGTCTGTGCCCAGCTCAGCTGCTGCATGATCTCAGTAGAGCTTTTGTTTGTGCCTCGGCCAACCTGTGAGTGCATTGTTCAGCAACAGTGGCTGTGAAATACATCATTGTAGCCCATGAGCTGCTGCTCCAGCCATGGATAGCCCAGCTAGGTCCAAGGCAGGCACAGCAGAGAGTTTCATCTCATGTAACTTCTTTCCTGTGAGGGAGCCCTGGCATAGGCCACCCAGGGAGGATGTGGAGGCTCCTTCTCTGGAGGTTTCCAAACCCAACTGGACACATTTCTGTGTGACCTGATGGCGAGGAACTTGCTTTAACAGGAGGTTGGACTGGATGATCTCTAGAGGCCCCTTCCAGCCCCTTCATTCTGTGATTCTGTGATAACTTGAGGCATATACAGTGTGGATGCCTTTGCCTGAGCTACACTTGGACAGGCACTGGAGAGAAGAGGGAAGTTGGAGGGCATAGCTGAGCTCATCCTAAAATAGATCCTCTGAAATGAGTTGTGCCCCTTTCTCTCCTTGGCTGCAAAAGGACTCTCTGCAGTTAGCTCTTGGATAGGTGCTCATGCTCTGGATAGTTATGTGTGGTCAGATCAGTCCTACTCTGTCTCCTTTCTTGTCCTCCTGGCTGGCCAAGAAACCCAGATAGTGATTTAAGGTAAGAGAGTGCTAAATGTGGCACAGGACAACAGCTGCCTTGTGGAAGGCGGTGGAAATGGGAAATTATTTTTTATAGCATGGTCTGAGTGAGCAATTTTGAAAAATAATAAGGTATGTACCAGATGATTTCAGGAGATATCAAACAGTCCAGAAGAGCATAGCTCAGAGGAAATGATGAGCAAGGCAGCACAGCAGATTTGCTTTCAAACCAAGGTAAAAAATGTGCATTTCCAATCCAAGCTAGTATTTCAGGATGGAGCATTTTCCCCTGTTGCTGCCATCGGACTGTGTAGTACAAATACTGGGTTGATAGTGATTGAGAGATGCCAGGTTTGATTGTCTAAGCTACATTACTCAGCTTATAGAAAAATGTTATCTATTCCTTTTCCTTTTCAGCCACAGGTGAATGCACCTTAGACAAAAGATCTCAACTTTCATCCAAAAGGCTCTTCCTTTGGCACAGCACAGTGAGAACCTCAGCCACAGGGCTAAGGGGTGTTGTATGTAATGAGCAGAAAAGGTCCTAAACTGTTGCTGTCTCATGAGGAAGTGGTTTCCTTTCCCTTTCCTTTGCTAAAGGTAACCAAAAGCAGCAGTTGGCTATGGCTGTGTGGGATCAGGTTGGAACGAGTTGCCCACAGCAATGCATTTGGGTTGGCACGTTTAGGGCAGCCCACGTGTGCTGACACAAACACAGGTCTCAGCATCACACCTGGCAATGGCACTGAGCAAAGTGCAAAGGAGCCACGTATGGCACCGTGGTGCCACCAGCATGGGGCTGATTCACACACTGCCTGTGCCATGAGAGGGAAAGAGATATTTGCAACCATGCAGAAGGGCACAAGAGGCCTGAGGAGACCATCCTGCCCTTCTTGAAGGGAGTCCTGGGTGCTCCCCAACCCTGCCCACCCCACCTCTCCCTCTGAAGGCCCCATCCATTCCCCCCACCTTGGCCTCAGGAGTGAGTTTTTAGGCACAATCCCTTTGGAAATGATGCAGAATGCCATCCCTAGTGATAGAGTCAACCTCCATCCCCCAGCCTTCACCCTATTTCCAGTGTGTGGCTTGTCAGTCCTTTCTGTCTTTATTTCAGGGAAATGCCTGCTCATGAGAAAGCTTTGGGCAATCTGATGTCAAGAAGGATTTGTCTTTCTCTTTGGTGGTTTCTTTTCCTGATTCCCCCTCCTCCCCTAGGATGCACGAGCTGGCTGAGGGCAGCGTGCCCGTGAGCTCGGCGCCTGGGGAAGGAGCAGGGCAGGCACAGCAGCACAGCTGCCTGTGGCATTCCTGTCGGCTGCCATACGGGATGTCATCAGAGAAACCATCAGCTTCTCTAATTTTCAGGGCTGAGGAAATGGCTCTTGGCTTATAATTGGGTCATGCTTTTTGCAAAGCTGCATGACCTCATCGTGAGCACCAAGAGATGTGTTCATTCTCCCCATACATTCCTCTCCCAGAGAAGCAATACTTTTGGACAAGAAGTCATTAAAACAGACAGGATGTCTTTTACTTTCCCATCTCTCTGCACTCAGAGGTTGGCTCATCACTATTATGTTTGAGCAAAAACTCTACTGTTATTACCTTTGCCAGGAAAGCACCCATATTTGAGGAGGAAGAATCACAAAGCTAAACCTGCCTTGGGAGGCAGCTCCAGTCTTAGTCCTGACTTTGAAGGTGATGCTGTCCTTGCAGCAGGTCAAACCAGATGCTTGGAGCTAAAGCCAGTGAAACGTGCCAGCACTGGAAGGGTTTTATTTTTGGGGAAATTGATGAATAGTGTAGATTTTGAGTTAGTGATGTACTGCTGGTTTTGGAGAGGAGTCTCCCCTCCTGTGTGCTGTCTGTCTCTGGCTTTCCTGGTATCAGAACAAGAATAATCCCTCCTGTGCAAGCAGACAGCAGGCCAGCAGTGCAGCCTGGCTCCCATCACATCTGCCTTCGGGAGCTGCCATCTCCTTTGCTCCCTGGAATTACATGAGGCAAACACTACAGGCCTCTCCTCATCCTCACACAGGCACAGGCATGGTTTTGGGCCACGGGGACCAAAAAAGCTGCCAAGCTGCAGCGCTACCTCTGGTTCATTGCTGGACATGTAACCCTGTGGTTATGGTGGAGGACTGAGAAATAAAGGGAGGGTTGGAGCAGGAGGTGCAGCGGTGACTAGATGCGACCTGACGAGATTGTGAACAGGCCAGCAACTCTCAGCTCATCCTGCCCGCCTGGTTTGGCAGCGCAGACAGTGTCAGAGTGGATCTTATAACGTCTCTGAGTTACACCTGTCTCCTGGAAAAGCAAGGAATTAAAGAGAGTTGCCTTTGCCCTTTTTAAGAACAGCAGCTGAGCCATTTATGCTCCATTTCCCCTCCTCATTTTGAAGGTGGGATGAGCGTTTCATGTGCGGGGCTGTTCTGACCCATGGGGCAATGGGAACCATGCTGTCTCATGCTTCCTCAGCCCCTCTGATCTCTGGTGAAGGAGAGACCTCCTCAGCATCCCTGCACCAGCCTCACGAGGCAGCCAGGCTGTTCCATGGGGCGACCTCCAACTGCTGAGCAGCTCAAGTAAAAAACATTGAGAGGTTTGGCTGTGGCTGGGGCTTCTCTTGGTTACTAGGAAGACTGGGTTTTGGATTAATTTAGTTCTCTTCTTTTAAGATGTTTCAGCAGTAGATACCTAATGAGAATACCTTTCCACTCAGACTGCCTTTACTCCTCCTCTATCCCTATCACTAGTGGGCAAGGGATGAACGAGGCCACTTCTTGAGGTTCGGTTCAGGCTTATTTTCTCTAGTTCTTTGATTTTTCTTGTCTTTTGTACAACCAGAGAGTTTATGCAGGTCTTTCCTAATGTGCTTTAAAGAGGAGGAAGCACCATTTGTGCCCCTGGCCTGGTCCATCTCTTGAGGACTGGGTGCCTGTTTCTCATGCTCCTCACTCTGCTGTTTCCCTCCACTGCTCTCACGGGCAGAGCCAAAAACAGGACCACAGGCAGCAGCTGAGATAACCCTCAAGTCCCAGTGACTCTAGTATCCTTTCTTTCTTCACTCATGTCTCATTCACTGGTCTCCTGCTTCCCCTTCATCAACCACAGCATCTTCAGTACAAACATCTGCGTGCTCCAGCACAGCTTTGGGCCCAGGCTTTGGGAGCAGGGGGTAAGATTTGCCCCCCAGAAGGACACAATATATTGCTGAAGATGGGAGACCTCAGAGCCAAATGTTTCTAGGGTGGTCACTCTTATGGGCATGTACAATTTTCTCAAATTATTCAGCAAATGTCTTTGAGATAGAGAGACACTGATTCTCAGGCACATTCAGTGTGAAGCAGAGCTTGTCACAAACATTTTGCACAGCCCTAGCTCTCAGGCTTTAGTGGATGCTTTTAAAGCAGTCCTTCCTCTGACAAACACCATGGAGGCAGAAAGCATGAATTATTATTTATTTTCACTGTGTGGACAGTTGATCAGTGACAGATGTTTCTAATTGCATTAAGCAAGTGGAAATAATGAGAATTAGATAGCAGATTGTCCAGGAATTTACATTTAGATTGAGTTACAATTTGCTATTAAAAAAGCAAATGCAGTGTAGATGCATTGGCTCTTCAGCAGAAATGGGAGGTGGTTCATTTTCATTATTGTTTGATTATTTAACAATGAGCTGTGTTACTGTACTTACAAATGTTTGACTCAAGGGGGTGATTTAATATGTGCAACTCCCAAAAACAAAGACATGGAAGAATGAAATTGTTCCTCAGCAACCATCTCGTCAACTTCCCCATTCGGGTCACACTGAATGGTGAATGAGACACAGGGGCTGCCACAGCACACCCCATTTCACAGCACTTGTGTAAACTTTGGCCAATGTTGGGATGGTGGTGACCAGATTGGGCTCACCCAAAACATCTTCATCCCTGACAACTTGTATGAAGCTGGGCTGGTGCAAGACAAGCTGCATCCCTCCCTCCTCAGGGCCTGTGCTGCCCCAGGCTTGGCAGGGGTTTCGTGTGGTTTGTCTTCGGTCTGTGTGTTGGGTGCAGCTGATGCAGAGCTCTCCAGGACAGAGCAGAGGTGGGTGCACTGAAGAGGGCTGGGCTGCGAGCAGGGCTTCAGCACACAGAGCAGCAGCATCTGTGGCCTCCAAATGACATGTGTATGGCAGTTATCTCCCAAATCATGCCAAGAGGAAATGAGCTGTGGTTCAAACCGCTGCAGGTTTCCCTTTGGGGACTTTCTCGCAGCTCTGATATTTTTTCCAACTTACTTTATCTCTTAGATTTGAAATCTAGGAGTTCAGCTTCAGAAACAGCAATGTGTGAGTCCTCTGTCAGCAGAGAGAGGATTTATGGGCAGTGCAGATTATTGTATGTCTCTGTTAAGAGCAGAATCCAAGCTATAACGTTTTTTTAACTAACTAGCTGGCTCAGCTAGTTAATTTTTTTTTCCATTTGCTTAATGAGAGCCTTATCCAGAACTCCTTGAAGTCAGGGAGTCTGTCTATCAGCTTCAGTAGGCTTTGGATCATGTTTCAGATCACTGATTCATTATGAATTACACATCTGGGACTCCCTTTTCAAAGAGTTCATTGTTAAATAAATTCACTTTTAGACATTACAGACTTGGCATTCTTGTGCATTTAATAAAAGTCTGGCAAACCAGCAAAAAGCCATGGGCCAATTTCTCTTCTGGTATTAACAGATGAATCTCAGCTGAACAGCAGTGGTTTACACTATAAGGATATAACATATCTCTTTGCTCTCATATAACCACTTTCTGTCTGCAACTGAGTCTGTGTTGGAAACTTTTGCTGGTTTTTGTGACTTCTCATTTTTTCATAACTTCTCCCTACTAGCAAGATTTCCTGTGTGGATTCAGACATCCCAAGGTGAAATGTCTTTCTTATTTTGTCTCTCTTCTCTTCAAAGGGATACTGGCATCTTTTTTCCTAGGACAAACTGCAGTCACTCCTTCAGAGCCTCCTGGGAGAGGAGACAGGCAGGCAAATGCTGTCCTGATCCCTACAGCCAGTGGCAGGGAAAATGTCTTCCTAAAGATACAAGGTCTTTGCCATAGTCCTCAATGATCTAGCTCAAGTCCAGCCATTTAGACATTAAAATGATCAAGGATTTGGTCTGGAAATTCCATTTACTCAGAGGGATAGTGTTTTGGCAGGGGAAAAGGTAGAAATAAAGATTTTTGCTATTGAAATTTGTTCAGTAGGAGCCTTGGATGAAAAAGCAGGACATACTACGTTGGGATTTAATGGCAAAGGAACAGGGACCAGCAGCCCATACAGGTGTTTCCTGTGCTGCAACGATCTTCTAAGGATCTGCACTAAGGCCATCCTTTGCTTCTGCAGGACTGCCTAGACACTTTGGGAAGGAAGGATGAAGCAAATCTTTTTTTTCTTCTCCTGATGCCAGATCAGAGTTTAAAATAGCTGAATGGTCCCAGTTAATAGCAATGTCCAAAGAGATTGTGGGGATAGATTCAGTTGACAGCTACTCAGTTTCCAAAGCTTTCACCTAATTGACAACTGTTTATTTGGAAAGGAAAATCAATAGATACACAGCTTCCTCCATTTAAATAATGAGGCTCTGAAAGTTTATAGGAGGTAGAGGCAGAATGAGTCCATGGCATGCTTTCAAAGCAAGGGATAAAAATCACACAACTGTGGGACTATGAAGGGAGGATTGTGACACTGGGGCACTCGAGCCTCTGAGTAGTCAAAGTTAGTGCCCTACTGCAGGGTAGACGTCTCTCCTGTTTTATCACAGAGAAGGACAAAACCTTTCCCTTGCCCAAATTCACCTTCCTTGGTTTTTCAGAAAACACATTAAATATAATTATTCTCTTCACCCTCATATATGAAGTGCAACTCTTTCCAAAACCTGCAGCCCTTCAGCATTAGAAATGATAAAGGCATTCACTCCTCTCAGCTGGGGCAAGTTCTGGGGAGAGTTCACAGCCATCTGGTAGGGACATCAGGAGGGAGGGAGAGAGAGATCTGTCACACAGGCAGCATGACCACTGGCCAGTCAGCAGAGATGCTTTCCCAGAGGGCCATCAAGATGTCCAGCATCATCTTCTGGAATTATTTGTGCTTCCAGCAGTAGTGTCTGCTAGCAGCATGACTGATGTCCAGGCTGGCCCAGCTTATGATACTTTGGTTGTATCACTCAAATAAATGGACTGGGAACAGTCTCTCTGATTTCCTTGCCTGCACTTCTGCTTTGGGATTTGCTCCCATCCATCTTTCACACTGGGTTTCATGAAAGTATGAACAGATATAGTTACTTAGTCACTTCAATCTCACTTTGCAGTGGAGAAGTGTCTGTTAGGAACACAGAGGCTTCCTCTTCAGTGGTAGGGAGGTTTGACTCTTCCTCATGAAGGAGGAAAGGCTCTAGCGTCTCTCAAGGGCAGGCAGCTGCCATCCTGTCCACAAGGGAAGCATGTTCTCAACACCAGTCACAGCAGAGGACAGCAGTCCCTGGGTCTGCTCACAGAGAGATGTGGCACTGTGAGCAAGCCTTTATGCAAGAAGAGAGTGTTAGCTGCAGTGCAGGGTTTGGGCTGATGTCACACCAAGCCATCTTCCTGTTCTCGGCAGTGCTGAGCAAGCTTTTAGATATATTGAGGGACAAAGACCTGTGCTGTCCTTGGATTAATGCTGATGGTGAATTTTAGTAGCGTTCCTCAAATCCTGTCATTCCAGTTGACTCAGCCTCTGATTAGGATCTCCGTGTGTCATGCCACTGCATGGTGTGTTTGGTCTACTCTTGGCTTGTCTGCAGTGTTCCTGAACAGAAAATGCCCAAGTCTCATCTCTGGGACACCAGGCCTGTGGGTAAATGCACAACACTTCAGTTCAGAAACAGGATCATCTTGGGGAAATAAGTCCCAGTCCCAAACTATTGGGCAAAGACCACTGGGGCCAGTTACAAACCTTGCCCTCAACCTTCATTCTACAGAATGAAAGTGACACCAGTGTCTCCCCCTAGTTCCCTTTCTTCAGCTGATGTTGTACATTCATCCTCCTCTTCCCTCTTCCCGCAGCCATTGCACCAGACAGGGGCTGAGAATCGCTCCTTCTCACACCCCAGGCTGCCTTTGTTTGCTTTCTGCTCCTCCTGCTTAGCCAAATCTTCCCCATTTCTCCAGAAAACCTCCTAAGCTTCTCCTTCCACAGTTCATTACGTTTATTGGCTGATTCTGCTCTCGCCTCAGGACACGGGTCATTGCCCATGTTTGTATGTGTTTACATTTCCCAATTATTTCCCCAGTCGCTGTTATCACTGACAGGTCTTACCCTGCCCCAGCTCTCTCCTAATCACTCTGTCTTATTTCATCTTTATTCTTTCTTTGCAAGAAAAAAAGAAAAGATTTGTTGTTGTTGTTTTCCACTAAAAGACACTCACTATCTCATCCGGTCATTCATTTCACCCTCCTCCTCTTTAATGGCCCTGCTTTATCACCAGCACTTCTTTTACAAATATCAGGGGAAATAAGCTTTTGTTATCCCTCCATTAATTCCTGTGGTGAATAAGTATTGTTTTGCTTTTTCTTTCAAGCTGTGACAATGCTGAGCCTTGCAGTCAGAAAATGAAGCCCAGCACCCTGGTTTTATTCTCATCGGCCTCCAAGGTGCCTTCAAGGGTGTCAGGAGCAGAGCTGGAGGGGGGAGTGATAGGATCTGTTTGGGCTTCAGGCAGTCCTGACATGCACCAGGACAGTCCCTGTGCTTCAACTCTACCAAGTTTTAGCATTCCCTGTGTTAGTCCAGCAGGTATCTCAGAATCACAGAATAACTTAGGTTGGAAAAGACCTTTAAGACCATCGAGTCCAACCATTAACCCAGCACTGCCCTGTCCACCATCAAACCATGTCCCTAAGCACCACATCTACGTGGCTTTTAAACACCTCCAGGGATGGTGACTCCACCACTTCCCTGGGCAGCCTGGGAGAGTGCCTGACAATCCTTTCAGTGAACAGTTTTTTCCTAATCTCCAATCTAAATCTCCCCTGGTACAACTTGAGGCCGTTTCCTCTTACCAGAGAACAGTATTTTGATTCTTTGCATTTTCATTTTTCAGTCTATAAAGCAAATGCTGAACCAAACTGGTGTCTGAATGAAAGCTAGAACTGAGCTTTTTTTAAACAAAAATATTACTTAGAACTCCATCTGGTGCATTCCAGTCATATGCTGCATAAGTTTTGTATTCCTGTTCCAGTGATGTTCTTCCACTTATGAATGAACACTGTTTTTCTAAGAGAAACTTATCCTCTTGTGCCATAAAACAGATGTGTTACAAGCAGTAGCGTTACAGGTTTATTATAGAAGGAATAACTGAACATCCAAAAGTGAAGCCAGGAGTTGCCTGTGCCCAGGGTTTTTCCCCTTTGCAACTTGATCTGCTCCTTGAAGTGCACTGTCCCTGTCCCTCTTCCATTAACATGGGTGACTATTGGATGTGGTGGCTGCTGTGACTAATGGAAGAGACTAGCCCAGGGGACATCCCCCAAGCAGTTTCCTTGCTGCATCCCAAGGCACACAGGACTCAGAAAGCCTTGCAGNTGCCACTGCATGGTGTGTTTGGTCTACTCTTGGCTTGTCTGCAGTGTTCCTGAACAGAAAATGCCCAAGTCTCATCTCTGGGACACCAGGCCTGTGGGTAAATGCACAACACTTCAGTTCAGAAACAGGATCATCTTGGGGAAATAAGTCCCAGTCCCAAACTATTGGGCAAAGACCACTGGGGCCAGTTACAAACCTTGCCCTCAACCTTCATTCTACAGAATGAAAGTGACACCAGTGTCTCCCCCTAGTTCCCTTTCTTCAGCTGATGTTGTACATTCATCCTCCTCTTCCCTCTTCCCGCAGCCATTGCACCAGACAGGGGCTGAGAATCGCTCCTTCTCACACCCCAGGCTGCCTTTGTTTGCTTTCTGCTCCTCCTGCTTAGCCAAATCTTCCCCATTTCTCCAGAAAACATCCTAAGCTTCTCCTTCCACAGTTCATTACGTTTATTGGCTGATTCTGCTCTCGCCTCAGGACACGGGTCATTGCCCACGTTTGTATGTGTTTACATTTCCCAATTATTTCCCCAGTCGCTGTTATCACTGACAGGTCTTACCCTGCCCCAGTTCTCTCCTAATCACTCTGTCTTATTTCATCTTTATTCTTTCTTTGCAAGAAAAAAAGAAAAGATTTGTTGTTGTTGTTTTCCACTAAAAGACACTCACTATCTCATCCGGTCATTCATTTCACCCTCCTCCTCTTTAATGGCCCTGCTTTATCACCAGCACTTCTTTTACAAATATCAGGGGAAATAAGCTTTTGTTATCCCTCCATTAATTCCTGTGGTGAATAAGTATTGTTTTGCTTTTTCTTTCAAGCTGTGACAATGCTGAGCCTTGCAGTCAGAAAATGAAGCCCAGCACCCTGGTTTTATTCTCATCGGCCTCCAAGGTGCCTTCAAGGGTGTCAGGAGCAGAGCTGGAGGGGGGAGTGATAGGATCTGTTTGGGCTTCAGGCAGTCCTGACATGCACCAGGACAGTCCCTGTGCTTCAACTCTACCAAGTTTTAGCATTCCCTGTGTTAGTCCAGCAGGTATCTCAGAATCACAGAATAACTTAGGTTGGAAAAGACCTTTAAGACCATCGAGTCCAACCATTAACCCAGCACTGCCCTGTCCACCATCAAACCATGTCCCTAAGCACCACATCTACGTGGCTTTTAAACACCTCCAGGGATGGTGACTCCACCACTTCCCTGGGCAGCCTGGGAGAGTGCCTGACAATCCTTTCAGTGAACAGTTTTTTCCTAATCTCCAATCTAAATCTCCCCTGGTACAACTTGAGGCCGTTTCCTCTTACCAGAGAACAGTATTTTGATTCTTTGCATTTTCATTTTTCAGTCTATAAAGCAAATGCTGAACCAAACTGGTGTCTGAATGAAAGCTAGAACTGAGCTTTTTTTAAACAAAAATATTACTTAGAACTCCATCTGGTGCATTCCAGTCATATGCTGCATAAGTTTTGTATTCCTGTTCCAGTGATGTTCTTCCACTTATGAATGAACACTGTTTTTCTAAGAGAAACTTATCCTCTTGTGCCATAAAACAGACGTGTTACAAGCAGTAGCGTTACAGGTTTATTATAGAAGGAATAACTGAACATCCAAAAGTGAAGCCAGGAGTTGCCTGTGCCCAGGGTTTTTCCCCTTTGCAACTTGATCTGCTCCTTGAAGTGCACTGTCCCTGTCCCTCTTCCATTAACATGGGTGACTATTGGATGTGGTGGCTGCTGTGACTAATGGAAGAGACTAGCCCAGGGGACATCCCCCAAGCAGTTTCCTTGCTGCATCCCAAGGCACACAGGACTCAGAAAGCCTTGCAGTCAGTGGTTGGTTTCACATATAGTCTCTGAATGTACAGACTCACTGGGGAAAACTGCAGATAGTGCTTAATATGAGTAGCTGAAAGTATAGGGTTTCCATCCTTTTGTAGGTGACAAGTTAACTTTCTCCATTCCCTAGGAAATAACCATGGTTTTATCACAAGCCTAATCCTTGACTATATTCAGTACCTTCTGCTGACTCGAGAAGCAAAGGCTCCCTTGGGGTGCTCACCAGGAGTGGAGAGGACCCCCTCTGTTGCAGAACAAAGTGTGTTAGACCCTGCCCCATTGCCCAGAAGAATCTTGGGCAGGTCTTGCCCATCGCTCTGGTGAATTTAGGAGCCACACTCATGCACAAGAGATTAGAGGCCAGATGATCAGTGGGAGCTCTGCAGTGCAACATTCCTTTATTTGGCTTCAAGGTTAAAGCACTCTGCTTAGCTCTCCCATTTCTTGTGGTCTCTGGCCGCTCGACTGCCCGTAGCATCTGAGCTTTGCCACCAAGCATTAAGCTGCGTAACCAACATCTGGAGAGCAAGTTTCAGCCTCTCCTGACCTTCCCAGGGGAAGGATTGTCCATCTGATATATCATATTTTCATAGCATTCTTACATTTGAGTGCGTTAAACCAGAAGCTTCAAAATATCATGGTGTATTCTTAACATAGCAACTGTGCAGATAATAAACTGATGAGAGCGTCCAGGAAGACCAATATGCTTCAACTCCAAGCTCTCTGGGGGAGGGAGTGCAGCTATGTCTATGGACAATCTTACAGTGGAGTCAGGTCTTTTGACTACATCCCTAGGTACAGGTATGGATAAAGAAGACAAATGCGCAAAAGCTTCTGCACCCATTGTCATTGAATCATAGAATGGTAGGGGTTGGAAGGGAGCTTTAGAGATCATCTAGTCCAACCCTCCTGCAGAAGCAGGTTCACCTAGATCAGGTCGCATTGGAACATGTCCAGGTAGGTCTTGAAGACCTCCAAAGAAGGAGACTCCACACCCCTCTGGGCAGCCTGTTCCACTTCTATTATATTTCTGTAGGCATCCCACTTCCCTGGTCTCAGCACATAAGGATGCAGCTCTCCTGAAGTTTAATTAGTTTCTCAGCACTCATAAACAGTGAGTGGGATAAACCAGGAAGATTCAATTCTATGCATCAGACCTAGTACTTGTACTGATTTTGTTTACTTCTATTGCTGTTAGATTTGCTAAAGTCTGAACCAGGTTATCACAATTCATAAGATGATCATGTAGGTTTTGCACAGGGATTTCTTATAAATGGTTTAAATGTGTTTAGAAAATGTGCTGTGAAAATAAATATTCACTTGTTAAATATTTTCAGCAATGAAGAAGTGACTTTGAGTCAGTACGGAAATAAACATCCTCAGTCAGGGGAGACGTTTGTAAAGCAAACAGAACAGAAGAACACAGCTAAGCTAGTGTGTCCTGGGGAATTATTTTTCCTTTTCCACATCAGCAATAAGAGATCAAGAGCATTTCCAAGCACCGTTTTTTTTTGTAGGCTGGATGAAGGGAGATGGACATTTCTACAGTTGATTTGAAACTGGATGAACTAGAGCGCTTCAGAGGTTTACAGTCGAAAAGATAAATGGATTGTGTGAGCTGTCCAATTTCATTATGTGCCCTAGCCAAACTCTTTCTTTAATGTTTGATAGAATTATGATCAAATATTTCAAAATAAAAATGCTGACCTCTGTAGAAATTGTTGTTGACCTTGTCAAGGTAGCTTTAACGCTTAAAAAGAATACCAACAATCTCTCAGTGATATAAAGCTTCAACAGATGCTACCAAATCAAAATATATATAGAAGGCAGCTGGTTATTCACACTGGCCGAGTTCTTATCAAACCCTGTTGTCAGCTGAGTGTGAAATGGATTCCTGCCACACAAAGTTGGCTCCGAAGCTCCCTTCCTGTTCGAAGTTTGATTTGCCACATGTGATGCAGTCGGCTGATTTGAAACACAATTGACTTTCTTGCAGCACTCGACTAACCTTTGTCAAGATAATACATACAGATCCAGAGAAACTGAAAGGCAAATACACACAACAACCCAAAATACTTCCAGCCAAACATTTACCGTGCAGATTATCTGCATAAATTTGTCACATTGAAGCGCTCTCTTAAACTAGGCCACATTGCTTTCAGCCCAGCACGCTGCAAAGAGGGCCATCTCCATGTCTTTTTCCCTTTGCATTAAGATAAGGGTTTGAACCAAAGCCCTGTACACAAAACCTCTTAACTCCACAGCATGTGCAATTTGCATCTTGAGCTGCTTCCGTTTGTATTAATTTAACACCAATCTCCAGTTGGAGATCTCCATCTAATCTGGTCTCTGTATCCATCACTGCTGTATGGTACATGCAAAGGAAGGTGAAAAATCCTCTGCAGACTCCAGCTCTGTGATAAAAGCATGAGATATGCTTGGTCTCACTGATATCTTTGCTTGCTTAAGTTGATTACAGACAATGGCAATGAAATCCAAACTTCAGCTGGTGTGTCTGATAGTATCTCTGCTGCAGGGGAAACTTCCATAGGCTAAATGGCTTTGTATTCCAAAAATGAGAATATTTTACTCTTTGCAAGGATGAGTGAAAGAAGCAGAGCTGCCTGGCTGCCTCAGCCTTTTCCAGGCCACTCAAAGCTGTGGGGCTGTAGGAGCATGCTAAAAGAACAGTTATGCAGAGCAGAAAACTTGTAACTCAAGTAATAAAGTCAGCTGTGCTATACCATGGTAACTCTGAAGGTCATCACATCCCTGCTGCACAGCAGCATTCCTTCCCCCTCACTAGAGGCAAGCTAAAAAGGCAATGGCTTGGGTTTCTCTACCATTTGAAGATTCCACATCCAGGGACTGAACACAAACCAGCACATAGCTCTATTACATGATCTCCATGGGACCAAACACAGAGGAGGGGACAAAGTCTCGTGCTCTGTCAGTTGGATTAAGACAGCATTGTGTGGGGCTGGCCAGGCCTGCAGCTAGGGGAGAGGAGCAAAGGATGGGGCATGTCATACCCATCTGTGCTGTGCCTGGTAATCTGTGCAAAACGTTGCTGTAAAACCTGGTACCACATGAGCTAATTCTTCTGGTTTAGGAATATGTGAAATCAAGGTTTGTTTGCCTGTGTTTGTTTTACCCTGATGGTCAATTCAGGACCATTCTTTCCATGGCTTGGCTCATAGAGTAGGAGAATCAATTATTTTGGCTGTGCTACTAGAAGAAACAAATCAGAACTCACTCTGCTGTTATCCAGCTGGCTAAACTCTTCTCTCCTTGAATGAGCTGGACAGATCCATACTGACATCTAGAAGTGGTTCCTGGCCCAAGCTATCCCCCAAATGGTGCTCGGTCATTTGTTTGGGAGAACAGTGTGTGTAAACAGTGCTGCAGTCTGCAGACCACTCAAGTCCATGCTGTGGCCCTCTAGTTACTAGTTACTAGGTTACTAGTACTGACAGAGTGCTGCTAAACAATGGGAGTCCCAGTGCCAAATACACCCAGTTATCTGGAGATTAGCTGAACTGGGAGACACTTAAGTCACTGTGACCTTGAAAACAATGGTTTGCTTTGAAACACGGACGCTTCTGTCTTCTGCTTACATGAAACCAATGGCCTTCAACCAGTACAAAGCCCTCCATCAGGTAGCTATCTTCCTTCTGCTCTGCTGACCTTTTGTCCATATTCTTCTCATTTACACTTAGAAACCTCATAGATGTTCTATGAAGGAGATGGGAAGCTATTGAACAGACCATTAATAGAGAATGATCTGAAGTCAACCTAGCCATCTTAGCTGGGAGTGGGTTTTCTGCTCTGAGGGAACTGAATTTGCTGGAAAGCTGGTTGTCTGGGTCCATAGAAGTGGGCACCTTTTTTTTTGTACCAGGCTTTCTGAGTTTGCCTCTCATAAATTTGTTCTCAATTCCACAGAAATTTGAAGAAAATCCCAGTCAAAACTGATGGTTTTGGGATTTGCTTTCATTAAAGCTGTATTAATCCACAGAACACAGCTCCTGACAATGCTATGAAATCTCCCACAATGCTCACGAGTAGTCTCCCGAAAACATAGCATTTGCTAGAGAGAAAACATAGCTAAGCAAGCAGCCAGCCAGGTCTGTCTTCAGGAGCTCCTTGTAAAGGACAAAACAGATTTGACGGGTTAGGTTTTGGGAGAAACCCAAGGGAAGATAACAGAGGAAGGATGTGTTTCTTCCAACTGTTCAAAAGACAAACCTAGAAAGTTTAAATGGAGAGCAAGAAAAGTTGTAAAATGACTCAGGGCAGCTTTTTAACATGCTGCAGTGGTGTTTTCACGGCTGATTAGATGAGCTGGCAGTGCTACAAAAGCAACTTTTACATCAGTCAGCATAAGAACTCCCTGCTTTCCATCAAATCTCTCCTAAAGAGATACTTGCTTGCCCTTGCAGTCTGGGTTTGCTTCTGTGGTTGGCCAGACCTTCATACTCAGTCCTCTCTTCTGGCCCCTCTTCAGTTGTAAAGGACTCGAAGGTGGCTGTGTATCAGGTTACCCATCACCATCTCCTCTAATGCCCAGAAAGATTACCCAGGGGGAATGTCAGAATTTTCACAGAATCATAGAACCATTTTGGTTGGACAAGACCTTTAAGATCATCAAGTCAAATAACTAACCTCTCACTGCCAAGCCCACCACTAACCCATGTCCCTCAGCACCTCAGCTATGCATCTTCTCAATATCTCCAGGGATGGGGAGTCTACCATCTCCCTGGGCAGCCTGGGACAGTGTCTAACCACCCTCTCGGGGAAAAAGTTCTTCCTCATCTCCAATCTAAACCTCCACTGCTGCAACTTGAGGCTGTTTCGTCTTCTCTGAAACTCAGCTCATTCTTCTTCCATCCTCAGCACATCACCCGACCTTTTCAGCTGTATGTGGGTACTTTGGCTGCTCAAGGCAGACAGAGAGAGATAGAGAAGGCAGAGAGCTAAGGGAGGAAAGAGGGATACCCTGAGGCTTTTGTCATGCATTGGAGAAAGGTCTGAGTGTGGAGCAGTGAAGATGGGCAGATTTCCCATCCCAGCACCAGTAGCAGCTGGCTGGTCTCTTTAGATGCAGTCACCTGAAAACTCTGTTGGAGTCACAGGACAATGCAGAAAACAAGAGGGAGGAACGGGGTCACTGGGCATCCATGCAGACCCCATCTGAATGGGGGAAGAGTGCAGCTGCCTCTGCAGCAGGCAAGAAGGGGCGGAGGGATCCTACAGACCCAAAAGTGTCTTTTTCCTCCCACCAACTGCTTCTCATTTTGGCTTTGAATTCGCCATGCAGACTTGGCTAGCTCATGCTCTCTGCTTTCTCTGAGTACAAAAACATTTAAGCAGATTCACATTGCTAATATATAGGGGAATTAGAGCCTGTCAGCAATGGCTTCTAACTGAAGATATGGAGTGTCAGGTATTAGCTGAACCCAGAAACACAGCTAACTGTGAACATTTTTAAGGCAACTTGTCAGTAAGGTGTTTCTAATCCTTTTACCAAACAGATCTCTTTTAAAACTTGGAAATTTTTTGTCCTTGTGTCTCTGACCCTAATACATCTTAATTCTGACAACTTGAGGGGTGTTGACTTTCCCAGAAAAACGTCAGTGGCACTCTGTCACCACCCTCTATGCTCCTGAGGAGGCTACTGGAGGCAAGTTGCCTCATTTTCCCATGTAAATGAAGAAAAGAGGGGTTTAGAGCCAACGGCTGGTTCTGAGAAAGAGATGCTGCGTGTGCTCGCACCAGCAATGCTCCCACCACCAGCCCATGGACTTCAGCTGTTTCAGGATTAAAAAAAATCAAGGCATCCCCTCTCCAGGCATCTTGCATTTCAGTGAATCATTTTTCACACAACTACATCCCAGCCTGCTTTGATTATGTACACTCCATATACTGACACAGTAATGCAGAGCGGAGGAATGGTGGATCTGTCCCATAAGGGGAATTGCAACCCCCTAAAGCCCCAATCTTTCAGCCTGAGCAGTTTAGTACAATGCTAGTATGCTGTGTTTGGATGAGATGATGGCTGAAAGAACTGTTATTTGGTGTTTATCTCACGTTACTATGGAGCAACTTTGGATTTTCTTCTGTTGGAAGTGTGTAAAATGGGTTAAACAACAGGATGATAGAGCTGTTGGCAGAGCCAATTTGACAAGAAGATAATTGTGAGTGAGTGACAGTTCAATGGCCCTTGGGTGAGGGATTTGGGTGTTTCATGCAGAAGGAAGCAGGAGTAGGAGGGAGTTACAGCCCAAGACTCTCATGGGGTCACACACTGCCTCATGGATGTGTGTGTAAGTGTGCTGCAGGCCTTCAGCAGGTCAGGCTGCTGGGCACAGAAAAAACAGTGTTTGAGGAACAGGGCAGGAAGACAAAGAGTCTATATTAATGCCTTTGCTGCTTTGCACTGTGGTGATGGAGCACAGCTTTGAGGCTGGCTTTAGCAGATGATCTAATTCAGCAGGAGGGCACCTTGAGTTTACTTCATTAGCAAATTATCATCATAATAATTATACTTGGTGGAGGGGAAGAATTGTGCCCAAACCACTGTTCTGCACTGTTATTTCCTCCTCATTAGAATTATAGAAGCACAGAATTATTTCGGTTGGAAAAGAACTTTAAGATCTTGAGTCCAACCACTCACCTCACACTGCCCAGCCCACCACTAACCCATGTCCCTCAGCACCTCAGCTACATGGCTTTGCAATATCTCCAGGGATGGGGACTCCCTCACCTCCCTGGGCAGCCTGGGACAGTGTCTAATAACCCTCTCAGGGAAAAAAAAATTCTTCCTAATCTTCAATGTAAACCTCTCCTGGTGCAACCTGAGCCCATTTCCTCTTGTCCTATCACTTGTTACTTGGGAGAAGAAACTGACCCACACCTGACTAGAACCTTCTTTTGGGTAGTTAGAGAGAGCCAGAAGGTCTCCTCCTCAGCCTCCAGACTAAACACTCCTAGTTCCTTCAGCTGCTCCTCATCAGACCTGTGCTCCAGACCCTTCCCCAGCTCCGGTGCCCATCTCTGGACACACTTCAGCACCTCAGTGTCCTTCTTGTAGTGAGAGCCCCAGAACCTGAACATAGCTCTCGAGGTGCTGCCTCACCAGTGCTGAGTATGAGAGGACAATCACTTCCTTAGTCCTGCTGGTCACACTATTTCTGATCCAAGCCAGGATGCCATTGGCATTCTTGGCCACCTGGATACACTGCTGGCTCATCATCAGCCACAGGTCCTTTACACTGCCGCAGATGAGAGGTGCTGCCGGCTGATGAGGAAGCGCTGTGTCCTGCCTGGCACTATCTCACAGGCCACAGCTAAGGAAGGAGTTACTGTTTTCATCCAACCCTCTCCTTTTTCCAGTTCACCTCTCCTGCTGATGGACTGGCCACACCACACACAACCCCCGCCTACATTTCAACTCAAGCCACTGAAAAGATGTGTTTCAAACATCCAACCTTTGAAGGTTTGGCAAAATTGGACTAAGTCAGCAAGAATCAAGAGGCTGGTTTGAACTAGACACACTTCACAGTTCTGTCCTGCAGAAGCTAAACCTACTTGGGAATTCACCAGACAGCATCTGCTATGTCTGCACTCATAAATAAAATAGGCCAGGGCTGGAAGCCACATGGCCCAACCCAGCTTGTGTTTCCAGGGGTAAACTCCCCCTCTCCCAAACACGGTGACCATCCTTGGGACTGTGTCTGGTCTGGGCTATGTCCTGATGGCTGTGACTTGGAAGGTTCTAATGGACCATCCTGCATCAGCACATCCTCATGGTTAAACACCAATAGTTTGAGTCCTGGAGCCTGTGTGTGACCACAACTGGGTGAGGGTGCCAAATTAGTGCAGGCTGAGCACTGCAGACACTCTCTAGCATTGCAGAACTTGGCACAGCAGTGTCTTACCTCTATATTCTTGTGATATATCTCTGACTGTAAGTCCCTCCAGCAAGGAGACATTGGGTGAGGGGAGTCTTTTTAATCTAATGAAACAAGGCATCAGTAAGTGTGATGTAGTTACCTGGTTGCCCAGGTTCATCGTGTCTCTGTGCTGGGTGAGTTCAGGCAGCACACATCTGTCCATATGTTGGAACTGCACATTTCCCAGAAACCTTCTGCCATGGAGAATTAGGGAAAAGCTATGAAATGGGGGAGGGGGGATACATAGGCCTGTTTGACAGTTAATAAAACTGTAAAATATACCCTGTGTGTGCCTGTGTTTCTAGGGACGTACCAGCAGCTGCTAATACCATGTCATCTGGTTTTTATTCATGGCACTGCTGGACTGTGGATAGATAATCTCTCTCTATAACTCACTCATTTCTAAGCATAATGGGAAGCTGTCACGGAGAAACATGCTTCTCTGCCAAAAGTGGGCAGCTTGTCTTTCCACTGAGGAAACACATGACTCTGGAGTTTCTCAGGCTTCTCAAATCCCAGTAACATTGTCTTTTAATTACATTGACTATTTAATACTGGAATGCTTGTATTTCTGCTGTATTTTCCACAATAACTGACAGAATGATCTTCTGGAGCTATAACTTCTCTGATTTTGCTGGTTGAGATAGGCAGATATTTACTCCTCAGGCACTGAGCCAGCTGAGTCACCTGTGGCTCAGGAAGGTGAGCTCCCAGTTGCACCCACAGTGGCACTTGGGCTGTCCCCATCTTACTCATAAGCCCCCTTTAAGAGATATAGACAGAGCCTGGGCATTGCATCCCCTGAAGTTGTCTTGCTGTGGTTCTGCCTGGCACAGGCTCTGCCTACAGACCGGGGAAACACAGGGAAGCAGCCCTGGGAGTGCCAGCCAGAGGTGATCCATATGGATCTTCCTGCACTGTCCCTGGTGCCTTGTCATAAGTTTTCTGGGTGCAAGTTCAACTCACAGAGCTGCCACCGAGGCTCAATTCTTTCCGTGCCACCTCCCAACATTGCTAATAAAGCTCTCCCTTTCCTCTAAGTCATTATTTGTACAAACTTAAGTTGTTTTGGAGGGGAGTGAGGGAATGAGTTCACTGCTTCAAGGCTGCAGGAGCTGGGCTTGCAGGAGAGCCTTGGCCATGTGCTTGCTCTGCTCCTCGCTGCTGCATTAGGCAGCATTTCAGATAAACCTCTCAGGCATGACCCAGTGCACAGTGAAGGGTATATGAGTCGTCCTGCTCATTAGAAGACAGCCACTAATGGGTCTTTCTCTGCTCTCCTGTCTCTGAAGGACAGGAAGGAGAAACCTCAGAGTGCTCCAAAGTCAGGTTTGACTTAATGGAAGAGTTCTCCACTCTATAGATGACCAGGAATTCCCTTCCTCCTAGCAGGAGCAGGTTCCTGTTCCCCCGGGCCACAGCTCTGGTGCGCTGGGACCACAGCTGGGGCCCTGCTGGCTTCTCTAGTAAAAAAAAAACAGCTGATTTACAGTGTATTGTTGCTCATGTGCATTTTTGCAAAGTAGTGAGAGGGAGCAGAGAGGGAAACCCTCAGTCAATAATGTTGCTCTGACAACCCACTCCCACCAGCAAAGCATGCTCAGTCCTCACTGCTCCAGCTGTAGGATTTCTGCTGGTGTACTCTGTCTCAGGTTCAGGCCAGCCAGCTGCAGTTCTGACATGCTCCCCACAGATGCTTTTTCTTATGCAGGTTACATGGAGGATGCCAGAAAGGTGTGGATAGAAAGGAAACGAAGAGCAGCAGATGCAGAGGGGTTTCAGCATCTGCTTGGGTACCTCACAGTGTGCCACAGTCCAGCTCTACAGGACTAGGGACGTTGCTTGTTTCTGGTTTGGATGCCATTTATGATGCCTGTGGGATTCACAAGCTATCTTACTGACCATCCCACTATACTGGATGTAGAAGGTCCTGGGCCCACTTTCTATTGATTTCTCTGCTCTCAGAGACCAGTCCCCATCTTCTTCAATGACCCTGTGACAGGAGTTTTATTAATGCAAATTTAATATCCCTCTGGAAAATGAAGTCCAGAAATTAATAATGAATTAAAACAACTTGCCACAGGCATTTCTAATGAGCTTTTTGTCTATGAGATTCATATGAAAGGAGATCATTGCTCAGTCGTTCCCATTGCAAAGGGTGTGAAAATTAACGTTAACATGGAACGTGTGGGTCTCCTCTGAGAGGGCCAGACTGGCTGTGGCTTGGATTGTGCCTGGTAGGGTTTTCCTGCCCTAATCCCTGCTGTGCAGGTTTGCCTCGAGAAGTCTTTGCTAACTGGAGAAGATACCTTCTTCCTCTCCTCTCCTCTCCTCTCCTCTCCTCTCCTCTCCTCTCCTCTCCTCTCCTCTCCTCTCCTCTCCTCTCCTCTCCTCTCCTCTCCTCTCCTCTCCTCTTCTCTCCTCTCCTCTCCTCTCCCTCAGGCTGCCCATCTGTGGTGGGAGGACACGGGACTCATCCTACTGGAAAGGACAATAACCTTGCAGAGATTAAGAGGAGAGTGGAAAGTAATCTTGGAGGGGACTAGCAGGGCTTAACTTCCCTGCCATAAGCCTCTTCAGGGACTCTAGCCCAGTAACTACCCTGGCACTGCTCCAGTGCTGGGTCTGCATCTATTGTTCTTTTCCCTTATCTTGCAAGGCAAAGGGTTATCCTGCCTTATCTGCTACCACAGGCTTTGGAGGAGGCCCCCAAGGCAAGGGCAGTGGAGATCATGCCCCTGCAAGAACTGGGGACAGGAGGGGAGCTGTGCTGGAAGAGGAGCAGCTGCCACTGGGCAGTAGGGAAGGGAAAGCTGTCAGGCTATGCCAGCCACCTCCCAGTAGCTTTTTCAGCAGCCAGGCCTCACTCAGCAGAAATAAGGAAGCAGCATGTTGCATTTACCCATCTTTCCTGAGGAGAGTGACTGAAGGCAGGTTCTTTTAGGTGCTGCTCTTCACTCAGTAGAGTGGGATGCAGCAGTGAGTGGAGCAAGGGACGCTGGGCAGCACTTCATGATGTGGCTGGACATCAGAAAGGGATTTTACCCTTTGTCCAGTGATCCTTGTGACAGAGATGGCTTGCTGACACAAAATGACCCATTGCTTCTCCATGCTCATGAGCAGATTGTTTCATGTCAGGTCTTTATTGCTCTGCTCTGCTTTCTAGCAAAATTTGGAAGCTCAACCTATCCCCTCCAAGTGCTTAACCCAGGCTTGAGGAAATGCTGCTGTTTGAGGCACACTTGTCCATTACCCTTCCCTACTCTTGTCCTCTCAGGTGGGACACCCTTCCTCTTCTGGCGGCGCTGTGTTGGGTTGGAATCCCTTTCTGGTGCAGAGAGAGCTTGGCCCATCAGGAGAGGAAGGAGCAGGGAAAAGCAAGACTTAGGTTTTCAAACTGCAAATTGGCAGGCACAAAATCTTCTTTCTCTCCTTCCAAAGTTTGTGTTTGTTTGTCTGTTGATAAGCTGAAAATTCATCCAACATTCCCCAGTAAGTAGCTGCACTGAGCCTGTGTATCTCTGAATTCACCTGGCAGTCTTACCATCCTCCTCATCACAGCATCCAGGTGTCTCAGAAGCCAAATTGTAACTTGTCCTTAAACCACTTTGGCAAAGGAAGCTTCATCTTACAGGAGACAGGGATGCTGGGCATGCCCATCCCAACCCACCTGAAGAGTCTGAAGAGTCCCCAAACAGACTGATGTAGCTAGTATGCTCTTTGTGACTCTGGAGGGACTCAAGGGGACAGAGGACATGGCCAAGGCCCCACACCTGGTCTGCTCAGCTCAGTCTGAAAGGCAATGGAGCAGTCAGCATAGACATAGCAGAGACTCCCAGGGTTGTGCCTGAGAAGTCTGACTTGGGAATTGAACTTATTCGTTATCCATGGGGCTGGTACCCTCCCACACAGTGATTTAGCTTTGTATCAGAGGCTGCATTTAGCACAGCTATTGCTTCTGTCTTTGCTGGCATGACCCAGAAACCACCCTTGCCTTTGATGCACAAAGGAGCAGGATGGACATCAGTGGTAACTGCACTGGGAGGCAGCAGAGGGATTGGTGGAGGACTTCTGGAGCCACTTTCTCTGGAGGTTTCCAAACCTGCCTGGATGTGTTTCTGTGCCCTCTGATCAAGAGGAAACTGCTTTAGCAGGGGAATGGGCTGCAGAATCTCTAGAGGTCCCTTTCAAACCCCACCATTCTGTGACTCTATGACAGTGTAACACTCACACAGATGCAAGGGAATTCTGCTACAAGTTTGTCTGAGCTGTGTTGGACACTTAAGGCAGCACTGAGTTTAGGGACATTTTTAGAGAGATGTTGAGAGCCTTATGAATCTCTTTGGGAGTGAAGTGGAAATCAGGATTTTTTTCAACACAGGCTGTGTTTGTGTTTACAGGACAGAGCAGGCAATTAGGACAGCAGGGTTCTCACATCCTTGCCACCCATTTTCTGCACAGCATCATCATTTTGTGTCTGTTTAACAACAGGTTCACGTCTGGGGTAGTTCTGACGCAGCTGCTTGGCAGGCTCTTTGGGGCAGTCAAGCCTGCAGACAGCTTTATTTTCACTGAGGCTTGCAGCACAGAGATTTGTAGACCAAATCCTTATGAGCTGTCACCAGGGCACATTGTTGGGATCTCTGACCCCAGCTGTGCCAGTGCTGCTGTAAGCATTGCAGCTCTGGGGTCGCTACAGGTTGCAGGATCACAGGCTGCATCTCCCTGCTTCCTTCATACTCCTGTTTCCTACCAGTGACAGTCAGGACAAGATCTCTGCTATAGCCAAGATTGGTAGGAAACACAGAAGCTCAGCAGCTGGTGAAAATTCAGAGAGGTAGGAGAACAGATTAGACTTAAAAGTCAAACAAACTCCATCTTCCATATGGAGTGAATAGTTTCTCCGAGCTTGGCCTTTACACTGTTACAAAGGGTGTTTTTAAAGTGTGTGTTACTTTCCAGTCTTTCCTTCCAAGTGCCTAAATTTGAGGATGTATCCTTATCTCTAAATGACAAGCAATACTGAATGGGAAACTATTTTGTTCTGCCATTTACTTCTCGTTTGGTCCTGTCACATCCTATCTTTTGGCACTATGTATTTTCTTAGTGTTATGAGCCTGTATCTGTGCTCTATATGAGAGAGTGGGTGTCTGAAATGTGTTTGCAAAGGTCCTTGATAAAAAGCTTTAACAACTAAAATTATCAGAGAGGCATGAGTGAGCTGGTTGTGGTAGATTTGTACACTGGCAGGCAGCAGGTCATCTGTCTGCAGAGATATTAAACACTGAAAAGGTCAGAATTTCCAGCTTTTAGTATTTACCTAGAAGAGAAACTATTGCCCATTTCAAGGAACTAATGTTGCTTGCAGATTTAGCTTGAACAGGAGTACCTTCAAAGATAGTGTTTCCCTCCAAAAGCATGATGCAGCTCTACTTAAGTTCTCCTCATTAATCACTTTCTTTCATTCTTGTTTTCCAGCCAAAGCTTTTGGCCAAGGAGCTGCTTGACTTGGTGGCATCTCATTTCAACCTGAAGGAGAAGGAGTACTTTGGAATTGCATTCACAGATGAAACGTAAGTGAGAGAAATAAAGACTCAAGAGGCAACTCTTAGATCACAGGGAATCTAGGTGGGTTTGTCCTAAGCAAAATGACCAACCTAGGAAGACCTGTGTACCCCAAGGTCTGAGGCATGGACCTCACATCAGAGGCTGTCCTCTGTCTCTTCTTCAGAGGGCTGCAGGCCTCTCAAGGTGAGTTAAGCACAGCCAGAGATGTACAGAGGCATTACCACCTTCCTAATCCCATGTTCAAAGAGTTGGTGACATTTGGCAGTGGGAAAGGTTATCTTAAGCTCTCAAGGACTTAAGATCCACTCACTACTTCAAAGTTATTACCAGACTGGCGGAACTGTTCAATTAAAGTGTTAATGAGTTCATTCACTCAAACAGCCTTAAAAGTAATGCTAAATTATTTCAAGGAAAGAAGCAAAAAACCCAACCCAACAAAATTACTCTATTATTTCTATTTTACTTCCAAGATTAGAGTTTCTTCAGAAAGAGAAAGAAGGGAGTGTGGGAAAGGCAGGAATTGCCAAATTTAACATGACTGAAAAGCATTTTTAAATATAAAATTTCCACTGTGGAAAGAATTTGACCTTGCCAGGAATCACACAACAGCTTTAAGGCTGAGTTAACTCAAGTGATGGGACTCTGACACTGCAAGATACCTCAGGCAATGCTGGTTGTTTGCCTTGAACCCCAGTAGTATCACTACAACATCTGAGGTTTTGTCTCAAGACAGACTATTTCTACACACTGTTTAAAAGGAAAGTATAATATTAGCAAAGGAGAGACATTAAAGGTCTTCCAAATGCTTTGCTTAGTCTTAAATTGTGACCTCTCAGTGCTGCTGCACGGTCCCTGCTATGTTTTTTTTTCAGCTGTCTGTTTTCTGTCTGTAGTTAAACTGTCCTCAGCATATGGAATATGTCTGGTATGTGCACCCACCATACTCCTCCTTTATTTGCAATAAGTGTGGGGTTTATATATATTTTTATATATAAATAAATCAAGAAGATGCTTCCCATACCTACATTATTTTAGACAATTTTCAAGCCAATACTACGTCCCTAGAACAGCTGAGTCAGTGGTATTGCTGTCAGGAGCCAGCCCTGCTCTTCTGCTGAAGTGGCAGGGAAATGTAAATTATCTGCTGGCATAATGACTCAAGATTGGGTCATCAGAGGCAGCTGGATAATTGCACAAACATATCCCCATTCATTTCAGCAATGATCCCCCCTCTAGAGCCTGTTCCTTTGGCAAGCACCTGCTTTGGGCAGGCTGAGGCCATCTCGGGACACAGCTCCCAGGATAGAGGAACTTTCAGCATCAAGCACAAGCAGAAGCAGGACCCAAATCAGAGGAGATCCCAAAATCCACCCCATCTCACTGGCATGAGCAGTTCAGCCCTGTGGGAGATCTCCAACTCAAGACAAGTTGATAGGACCAGGTCCACAAAGAAGGAACAGCAGGAGGCACTGGCAGTTTGTAAAGCAGGAGGAGGAAATTGCTCCCCACCAAAGTGTTACCTGTTATTGGAGAGAGCAAGGTACTCAGTGGGTGCTGCCTGAGGGATACAGGAAAGCCAAAGCAGTCTGAGATGAAAATATTCCCTTAACAGCACAGGTTAAAAACAAGAAACACATGTCAGACTGCAAGCAGACAGCAGTTGAGCAAGGCCCAGCTCTCAGCTTAGCTGAGCAGGCACAGGGCTCCCCTGGGAGTGCAAGGGAAGCTAATGAGGAGGTGCCAGCAATTAGAGAGAGCCCAGCCTCCCCTGGGGCTTCCAGGTGTAACACAGAGCAGCAGGAGCAAAGATGTGGGTGAGCAGTGGGAGCAAGCACGAGAGGCTCATAGGAGCTGCTGAGGCAGTGCTCAAAGATGCAGATGGATGCACACTGTCTGTCTGGACAGGATTTCAAAGGGTGAGGTGATGGCATCCACTCGGTCACTCTCTTGTCTCTTTGGAGACATCATTATTAAATCTAATAAACACAACCCAGAAACATTCCAGTAAGTCCCAGTTGATACAAAGCTTGGTCTGCAGCCTTTCTACTGTCCCACAGTGAGTCTGACCTTTGCCCTGAGGCTTCTTCAGTGCTGTGAAAATAACCTTACAAAAATATTTCCTCTTCAGCTGTGAAAAGCTTTGAATAGAGCTGATATAAACACCAATTGATATATTTGACTGAGCATAGCCAAAAAAAATATATATTTGGGTTGGATTTGGTCTTGGAAATAGATGTCCCCTGTCACCTTCAGAAAATAAACTGGGCTGTCTGTACCACAGATCTTAACCTACAGTGTGAAATGGAAGTTTTAAAGAAATCCTTTCTCCAAAAAAGCAGGAAAAATGGTCTCTTACCATGTTTGCTCTCTTAATGTGTGTTTGCAGAGCACCTGACAGAGCCCTGCAGCTGATACCAAACAGGCACACAAAAAGAAACCCTTTAATTCTGTGGTGCAGGCCCTCAGGGATTTCCTTCTCTTCACTCATTGCAGAGTTTCCATGTGCTTTACTTGAAAGGAACTCATAACCAGCTAAAATAGAACAAGCCTGGTTCATAAACGTAGTCTGGGGTGGGCTAAATTGCAAGTTTAGAAAGAAGAAAAGCCACTAAAGTATTAAATCAATTCTTCTATTTAAGAGTAAAAGCTCTATGAGAGTAATTTATTTAGAAATGATTTGGACTGGGGATTTCCATTCATTAGTTGTGCTCTATCATGACAACCTAAGAAGAAAATCGATAGGAACAACCTTTGCGTTGGCAACTTAATAGTTTCATGTGATAATATAGGGTCATTACTGCCTTCAGCGTGACTCAAATGAGATTGTCAAGCTATTCTGGAGGAGAGAATAACGCCTCCCATTTCACCCATCATAGGAACGCTCTGTGGTGTGAGCCATTAACTGCGGGAGAGCACAGGGCAGAAGGGTGGCCCTGCACAGCACGTGGGGCCAAGCTTCACATGAAGGCAGAAGAGATCTATGCTGGCTGATTAAAAATGAAAAGGAATGGGGAAAGGGCTTTTTCTTTTTACTTCAGCTGGTTATAAGTCTCCACTAACCGCCCCTTCCCTTGGCATTAGCTCTTCCAGCATTCACTGGGAGCAAGCAGTCAGCAGTCAGCACCCTTCTGCTAGCTGCAGACAGCTCACCTGGGCCATGAGCAGGGTTTCCACATCCTTTACTTGTCCTTAGATGTGAGTTACCTCCCTTATGGACAGCTACCAACTTTTGCATCCCACAGCTCCCCCTCTCTGTGAGTCCAAGACCCAAACTCTTTTGCTTCCTCACCAGAGGACAACATGAAGTGAAGGGTCTTGAGAACAAGTCTTATCCGAAGCAGCTGAAGGAGCTGGGGGTGTTTAGCCTAGACAAGAGAAGGCTGAGAGGAGACATGATCACTCTACAACTACCTGAAAGGTAGTTGTAGTGAGATGGGTGTCAACCTCTTCTCTCCAGTAATGAATGATAGAACAAGAGGAAATGGGCTCAAGTTGTGCCAGGGGAGGTTTAGATTGGACATGAGGAAGAACTTTTTCATTGAGAGGGTTTTTAAGCATTGGAACAGGCTGCCCAAGTGGAGTCCCCATCCCTGGAGATATTCAAAAGCCATGTAGCTGAGCTGCTGAGGGCCATGGGTTAGTGGTGGTTTTGGCAGTGTGAGGTGAGTGGTTGGACTCTGTGATCTTAAAGGTGTTTTTCAACCAAAGTGATGTTGTGATTCTGTGAACCTGCAGAGTAGCTTCTTCCCTAGCTAATACATAGGATAAAACTGAAAGGCACTGAGGCTCCATTATTTGTGGTACACTTATGCTAGAGACTGCACTAAGGTAGTAAGGTCATGACAGCAAGCACCCTTGCTCAACTCAGGATCCCTTGGCCAAGTGGATGCCAGTGGAAGAGCAGGGTACCACTCTTCCCTGGAATACTCTCTCATCTCCAGGAACCAGAGAGAAGCCTATTTCCATCCTGCAGCCATGTGAAAAAATCAAAATGAGGGACCAGGTGTCCCATGCCTTGTTTGAACAGCCAAGCCAGTGGTTTCTATTATATGAATTGGTCTTTCTCAACATCCACTCAATTCAGCCTGAGTTTGACACTGAAGAGGGATGAGTTGGTTTATCAGCCCAAATACTTTTATCACATAAATCAATGTGGATCCACTTTTCGGAACACTGAACGCTAACCAGTAAAATTGTATAAACAGAACCACCTGGAGGCAAAGCATTCATTGATGTACCACTCTTACTGAAAGCCTTGATAACAAGAAAAGAGAACTACTGCATGGAATCGACAATATGAACCCTGGGCACCAAAATCCATACTTGGTCTGTAGCCTAAATGGCCCCAGATTGTTTTTCTAAAAGCGATTATGTATTTGTTATTGACACACTGGTTTAACTGCCAACATGAGTACAACCAATAGAGAAAAACTATCTGGATTCCAATATACAAGCTCCCTGTGGGTCACCCAAAAACTGTTTGCACTATTATTTGTGAATTTACTGATCTAAATACCCAAATGAACAAGTCAATGGTGATAATGAAACAAAAGCTAGATTGTGTCTCTAAATGGAACCGTGAAGGAAATCCAGAAAGACAGAGGCATGCGTGAATGGGATCCCAGTGCAGGCTGCCTACATTGGTCCATGAAAACTGCCAGGATTACAACATGCTTAGGGTTATATGCCCATACTTTTCTCTGTCTTACATGAGATTGTGCTCCATGAATAGTTCTGCTGAGGACAGGACGACAGCTTCCAGAGCAAAGCGTTTTGTGGTGTAACAGTGTTGGAGTTTGGCTCCCTGATAGTCCAGTCTCACAGACAAATGCCAGTGACTGTTCACTGCTGCTGTTCTCTACATGCCACACATGCACGCTCCAAAACAAGGAATTAGGTGACAATCTGCAGCCCTCAGTGATGAAAGATTGCAAGTGGTATTTGAGTACAGTGAGAAGTTAGCTCCTGACAGTGATTTAAGTGACCTTCCTCCTCTGAAGGAGCTTTGGATTTAAGCTCCACACAGATGACAGTAATGAAGCTCTTCAACCCCAAAACACCGTGGCAGTTAAAGGTGTAAAGGTGTAAAGGTTCAGTATGCACCACCATGAAGGTGTGCAACATAAATGTGTGGCCTGGTATGCATATGTATGTGCATGTATTCTTCTTCTACTGATGAATCCAACCAGTTTCTCAAGTTCAAATGCAGTGAGAACGAACAAAGCAAGCCTTTTCAAAATAAGAAATACCTTGAAGTGAATTACTGTTCTGTGCACCATGGCTTCTCAGCCCTTCCTTGTATGTGTTAGGCAAAGCCAGATATTTCTGTTGAGTAAGCACAGAGGTAGACAGTAAGCCCATTGTCAACAAATCGGTCTCGGTGGGAACCAGTGTGTAATGGCATCAGCTGCTGGAGGCTGCTACTTTGGTGGTACAAATGCAGCTGGATAGGTTCAGGATAGGATGTCAGGTTTACTGGGGCTTTTCCTCACACTGACAGTGTTTTGTACCTTGGCCTACACGGTTAAATGCTCAGTTTGTACTTTAGGTAGGAATGGGTGACCGTGTCTAGTTTCAATCCTCATGCATAGTGTGGCCTTCACAGTTAATTTTAGCCTTCCTCGGTCCTGTTAAAAGAAACATAACAGCGCTTCAGGACAAAAAAAAGAAAAGAGGAAAAAGGGCTGATTTCAAGAAGGGAGGCAATGGGAAATGGGAGCATCTCTAATTCTTGAGTGCCCAGTTCTGTGAACCTTTCAGTGAGGTTTGTTTTCTGACAGCCTGGAGCACCTGTCTTCTGACAACCAAGCCTTGTTAAGGTACATATCTGTGCTGAACAACAGGACAACTGCATCCCAGCAGCAGAAATTGCAGAAGGAGATCCTCTCATGCTGCATGCCAAGAAAGCAGCCAGCAGAGAACAGCACCAGTTAGCCCATACAGCCATCCTCATTAACACAGCCATTCTCACCTCTGGCCCTGGGCAGATCACTGCCCTCAGCCCATGTACTGTGATGGAGACACGTGAAATAACTAGTTGGGCTTGAAACTCTGTGTTTATGTCACCTTTTTCAGTAGCCACATTGCTAGTAAGTCTGTGTCCCTAATATATAGCTCAAGTATTCCTTTATCTGAATAAAAAAAAGAGATAGAGGAAAACAGAGGTGTCTAGAGCAAAGGTTTTGATCCTTTTTGTACACCAGAAGATGCCCAGGATGAGTTTGAAAAGTCGCCAACTCAACATGTAAACTTGTATCTGCTTGAAACTTGTCACTCCTGCAAAGGAGAGGCAAAGGCTGCTTAAACTGCATGCCTGACTTCTATATGGCAAAGTTTTAGGTGAGAGAGCTTCTTTATAAGTGTCTGATCCTGACCTCAATGGAATGATGAGTGGAGCACTCAAGTAATTTTGCATCCTTTAGACAGAGCCCTGCATCCCAGCTGGTCTCCAGGGCAGCCTAGAGCTGCCCAGCCTTCCTCTTGTGCATCCACAGAAGCCAGGGCAACTGTACAGAAATTTACATTGAACCCAGGTGATTCAAAACCTCCTGAAACTGCTACTTTCCCCTCTATTTATTTTTCTAGAAAAGATGGAGCTAAAAAATGTGGTTTAATTGCTAAGCAGGTGGTGGTGTTTACTTTCCAAAGGGGCTTCTCCGGCCCAAAGCACACACGCTACAGACCCTTGTGAAAGCTGAGTGTGTTTGCTGATAGGCTAAAATGCCAAGGCTTATGGCAACCCTAGAAGTGAATTTAATGCTCATTTTAAAACCAAATCTTGTTTGCTTCCTTTTTCATTTTCGGTGAAATGAAGAATTATTCTTACATGAGCTGGTGAATAGGAACTGGAACACGGCTCAGGACATCTGAGTTCTATTTCCTGCTGTATTTGCAGCAAGATTCTCCCCCAAATCACTTTGATTTTCTCTCCTCTTGCTTGTCTAGACAGCAGAGCGCTGAAGGCAAGGGCTGCCACTCCCTCTGGGTGAAATCTGGTCTGACTGAAATCAATAGCAAAATGCTGACACTGAAGACAACAGCAAAATTTCCACCAGATTCAGTGAGGCCTGAGTTTTACCCTATGCATGTCCACAATGCTGAATGTAACGGGCTTTTTATCTCAGCTAGAGAGTAAGATGCCCCTGTAATACAAATAATGGTATTTATAAAATACCTCTCACGCTCACACAGCACACTCCAATGTGGTGAACGTGACAAAGAGCAGAGCTCGTGCCCAGGAAAGCTTCCAGCAGCAAGGCACGAATGGAAAAATTACAGAAGAAAATAATAGCAACAGGTACCACCTAGGCAAAAGAAAATCAGCATGGGGTAACGGGAGCTGGAACGCTTCATGTAGCAGCTGTTCTTCAGGAGCTCTCTGAAGGAGGTGAAACGAAGTCTGTGCAAACCTAGAGAGGCTATTGCAGGCATGTGGGTGGTAAATAAACTGTCTGAGGCTATAGAGTCAGGTTTAGGCTGGAGTGAAATATTGCAGGTGTTATGGAAACTCTTCACAACGAGTTAATGAAAATCTTGACAGACTTTTAATGATACATCTGCTCCAGAGGGTTGTAATAAAAAGGTGAAGCCCATAACATTTGGGGTTGTCCTGCCTGCTTGGTGCCACCAGCTTTCACCCAGACAGATTAAACTTCAGCAGTTCCATTCCCAGACTGAAATGTTGCCAAGATGATATCGCCTCTGCTCCTCAAAAAACATTTATTGTGTGCTTTTCAAACATCATGCAATATCTGAGGAGAGATGGCATGCGCTGCACTTCATCTTTTCCAACACCTCACACCTCATTGCCGTGAACAGAGAGAAAACTCCTCGGTGCTGGGCTCAAAACTGTCTCTTCTCTTGCCAGGGGACACTTGAACTGGCTTCAGCTGGACCGCCGGGTGCTGGAACATGACTTCCCCAAAAAGTCAGGACCGGTTGTTTTGTATTTCTGTGTCAGGTAAGTGTGTGATGGTAAGTTCTTTCCATGGATACAGCTACAGACAACCTGTTCCCTAGAGGCCAGGAAATAGGGCTGTCAGTTTCTTATGGGGTGGAAATGCCTGTGGACAAATAAACCCTCTTTTGAGCTCTTTGGCTTTGCAGACTTGCCTCACACAAGTGTATATAAGCAGTAGCCACACTAACACCCATAGCTGCCCACAGAGAAACTTTGTAGGAGGGCAAGATCGGATGCAAGATCAGTCTTTATATTTTAGTAGCTGCTTTTGAATTAGAAAATCCAAGCTAGGTAGGGCTGCAGAACAAAGACCTTTTTCTGCCAGGATAACCTGCCTGAGACAGCCACCTGCAAGGGAAACACTCGCTTCCTCACCATGAGCCATCCATTTCTTCTGGATCATGCCAAAGTGGGCGTTATGTCTGGGACCAAATGAATCCCCATATACCTCTGTCACCTTCTGAACTCAATCACGTAACTGTGTAATGACTTACCCACAAACAGCAAATGATGGCATTCTGTGACAACTAGTTGTCTTCTCTATGGGCATAGAACATATTCAGAGAGTGGACTGGACCAAACTAGAAAGGTTTTCATGAAGATTAGGACAGTCTGGGGTAATTTCTCTTAATTGGGGAAGTTAGCAAGGAACTGTTAGTGTCTGGAAACTGCCAAAAGCTGACAGTGCTCTTGTGCACAGCTTTTCTTTGCCTCCAAGGGAGATATTCTCTGAGAGGACAGATTTGCTCTTGCAGCTTTAAAACACCCGGAGAGAGGCTGAGGGTTGGGATGGCATATGTACAAAATAAAGTTGAGGGTTTTGACTCAGTGTAAATGGAGAGCTGATGTCTACAACTAGAACAGTGCAGTGTTCCTCTGTCTTTTTCTGTTAGCTTTTCCACTCCAGTGTTATATTACATCTGACACCACTCTCATTCATTTCATAGTACCCACAAAAAAACCCAAGACCTACTTTTGAGTTCCTTCCCCTGAGTGAAGCTTTTTTTTTTTCCCCACGTAGTCATTGCCATCCATTTAACTTCAATTACAACAAAGGCTTCTGAAGAGAAGAAACTCTTTGTTCTTTTATGTCCCCATATTTAGCGATAGATATATGTTAGGACAAATCAAGTCTGTGCCAAGTTCCTTGACACCATGGGCTCAGTCTACATTTTAAGTGCTTCAAACCATAGAGGTAGATCCACAGCTGAACATTTCCAGTGTATGCCATCCAGACCCACCTGTGGTTAGAACTACACAAAACTGTTGGTGCTTTTCTGCAATTGTCTTCTAGGCAAACTTTAAAACAAACAAACCCCTCAGGAAACCCAAACTCTAACTCATTAACACCACAGCAGCTCTGTTATCAAGTATCTTGCTTAGGGGCCAAATGGAAGAGTCATTACTGGGACAGGGATCCTGTGGAAAGCAGCGAAAGCTCTAACTGAGGAAGAGCCAAGTGCAGATTTTAGGAGTGGAACTGCTAAATGTGTGAAAGCCGGTGCTGCGGAGCCACTCTCATATTCATTTCAAAGACCACTCAACAAGCATAAATATTGCCATCTGCATTGTTTTATGGAAGCTGGCAGCACTGTGGAGACAAGTCACTCTAGCAGGATCTTAGCCAAGAGACATCTTAGGACCAGAAATCCATACAACAGTTGGTAAATGAGTGAGTTTTCCTGTTCTAGAATCACAATCTATAGGGAAAATCCATAGGGGAAAAGTCAGCATTCAGTGTCTGAAAAGTGAGTGTGTGAAAACCAGACTGAGTATGGCCTTATTCTCTGACTTGCAGCAGCAATTGGTGGATTGCTACACCGAGTCACAATCTGAGTTGTATTGTAAGGCCAGATGCCTCAGGAATTGGGAATTGGCATTAGCTTACCGTGGCTTTTCTACTGTTTATTTCTCCTGTGGATGTCAGACATTGGCAAGAAGTTGAAAAAGCTTCCCAGCACATAAAGAGTTCCCATGTCCACCCCCAAATCTGATCTGAGCAGGAGGCAATTGGAGAAGAAATTGACTGCAGCCAGCTGGTTGAAGTTGGAAAGGCCTCATGTATCTGTCACCCAGGGGTCTGAGTTTTGGCTTGAGAGCTAAAGCAAGGGCTGAACAAAAGGTTGTGAAGAGACTCACCTGCAGATAGGAGGTTATTTTACAATCTGAGGGTGCACAGTAGCTTGCATAGCCATCCATATTCACACCATAACGTTCCTTTGGAGTGGAAAGCAGAGATAATTAATGCTGTACTATACCTAACTACAAATACGTTAACTATTAAGGGACTGGGTGCCCATGATACCTATCACCAGTAACGGCTTCCCTGTGTTTGCAGACACTTTTTCTTGCACTGCTTCTCTCAAGCATTGCAGATGAGAAAGCTTAGGTTGGTGTTAGGGGGTCCTAATTAGGGAGATATACGAGTAACTGGATGTGCCAGATGTTCATTACAAAGAAATCTGTTTACTGTATCAGGATTCACTAAGCATGTGGGTTCTTCCCTCTAGTTGAAGTAAATATACAATTCAGCCAGAGTGGGTAACTACTGAAGACATGAAGCTTCGGGCAGGAAGAGTAAATGGTAGCTTGTGAAAAGGAGAAGATAGAGAGGAACCATTCTCACCTTTCATGTGGCCATCAAATTGTTTTCACCCTCAACGCACCTGCAGCAATGCTGATGAGCAGCATGGCCTCTAAAGGTGTCATAGTTTTTAGATAGCTCTACAAGTACATTTAAAGGGAAGTGTGCTTTCTTAAGCAAAGGATTGCTTGGAACAACCATGCTGAAAATAGCAAGTTTCACAAGCTTTGCAGTGTGAAATTCTCCTCCCTTACTTAAATCTCTGCAGCACTGTTGAAGCTTTGTCTTTTGACACACCTTTCCTTGGGGTTTGACATTGCTGAACATAAATGTCCAGTGTCTTTACTCCCTTCCCTAACCAAAGACCAAAAATTTCACAGCACTCTGTCAAAGGAGGAGGAATCTATAAAGATGTTCTTAGAATTAGTTCAGAAGAAATTGCTTCTGCCCTTTGCACAGCTAACTGAAGCCTCTCTGTCTTCAGGTTGTCATCTCACACTGCTCTGGAAGCTTTCCACTGCGAACAACATAGCAATCTAGGAAGCAATGAGAACTGCCTGGGCAGCTGTGAACTGCCCCATGGCTATTCTTGGGCAATATAGACTCTGCTAGTATCTGTTTATATAGCTTTAAAGCCATACATGAAAGCAGGAGGGAGTGTCATGTGTGTTACAGGAGAGGTGGGATGTCTGGCAACAGAGTGGGAGTGATATTAGTTCTCAGCTTAGAATTGGCTTCCCCAGGTGGCTAAAACCCTGGTCGCTTGCTTGTTGGTGAAACTCATTTCCTGCCTCAGAGGGTTTACAATGCAGATAAACCAAGTCAGGTGAGAGTCAGAACTGAAGTCTATGAGAAGGAAGGAGGGATTGCTTGAGCAGCTGATTTTACAGAGGTGTTTTGAGACCAGAAGAGGACAGCAAAACCGTACCTCACAACATGAGCTGAACGGTAAAGGGCAGGAACCTGAGCGTAGAGAATCAGGCAGCCAGATCAGAGGAAAATAGAGCTAGCAAGGGGTTCAGATAAAGGTTGTTACACTTTTGCCAGGGAAGGAAGCATTTTACTCTGAGTCACACAGGCAGGAGAAGGAAGGCAAAGTTACTCCCTTTGTATAAATCTTTGAGGTGAGAGAGGACCGGTGCATAGACACGCTGTTTGCTCATGAAAGCAAAGTTGGCCAGGCTTTGCAGTGAATTCTCATCCTCAAACAATGGCCTTGTGGGATAAGCAATCCTTAGCTAGGGAACCACCAGCATGGGTCTGGTCTCTTTATCTTCTGGATGTTTGTCATGCTGTTAATTTATATGAACAAGCTTTAGCAAATGAAATTCACTTCACTGGTGGATCTTTTCCCAGGAATGAATGTATGTGTTCTCAGGGTAGCTCCACCAGCTGAACAGTGACATCTCACTGCAGAACTCGTCACGCTAAATCTGAACGTGTCCCACGTGGAAAGGCCTTTCTTTCAGAAAGCGTGGAATAAAATGTGAAATAAATCCCCAAGACTCAAACACACTGTGGGGCAGAGTTTGTAGCTATGGCCCAGCAGCGTTCCCACAAAGGAATGCCTGTGTTCAGCAACATCTGGCATGTGTTCATACATACTGGCTAGGCTGAAGTCAGCACGGGAACCGTGGGGGCTCTCAATATTGAGGCCAGACGTTTTGTCAGGTTACCACAGTTACTGCAGAACAAAGTGGCTTTAAACAAGAGACCAGCACTGAAAGACCGAGCGTAAAGCTTGAATGTGTGTGTCATTTTAGCGGTCAGCGGTGCCCCAGGTCAGAGGCAGGTGGGATAGATGTCTGAGATGGGACTCATCACACCAGGCCTGAGACATTTAATTGGTAGACAGGGCTAATTAACACAGCCTCCCTGTGTAAGCACTGGAAAGAGATAGGCACCAATTCATCTGACTTGTTTTACATGACTGCTTTGGAATTCAATGAGTTGCAGTCTGAAAGAGCCATGTCTGTTCTCTGACCTCAGATCCCTGCTCAGATGTAAGTATCTGCATTGTAGCTACCTCTTTTCACCTGACGAATCCCCTCTGTGTGCAACAAGGGCAGCCTATAAATTCAGAATATTATTTCAAACAGGGTTGGCACACACAGTGTCGAGGAGGCATTTCCCACCTCCCAAGGCTTTGCCTGACCATCTGAATGGAACTGGAGAGGATTTCAACTGCTAATGAGACCTTCTGCTATTTTAGTTTTCCAGCCTTCCTTTATATCCAGTCTTTAAACTAGTATTCCATTAGAAAAGGACTAATGTTAAAAATAAAAGAAGCAGAAGACCATTTGGAAACAGTTGACCCTGGAAGGGAGATAATGGTTGCTGATGACAGATTGTTTGTAGGACTAGTTATACCTTACAACTTGCTTATGAGATGCACTACTGCCTCCCACATTAGGCAGAAGACATGTATGGGAAGCAAATTCACACCATCCTGCTCCCAAACTCTCCGCCTCTCTCCCAACACATCGTGGCTGTGTGTGCCACTCACTCCCACTCAGCTTTGCTTCTCTCTGAGAAATGAGGTTAGGGGCTGGTGATGACAACAGCCTGCTGTGGTAGGAAGAGTGGAACAGAACCACACTAAATTAACCAGAGCAATTCATCTGTCCCACACATAATGGGACATCTTTCTTCATCCACAATTTTCCCCTCCAGAGAGGGGTATGTGGCCCTCCAGCCCTTTCTCCAAGCATGGAACGAGGTACCTCCAGCTCCTGCCTCTCCCCTCCGAGGAAGGAGAAGGAGCAGCCCTCTCCCTGCCCCATGGTGTAAGGCGTTTACAGGAACCAGGGAAAGAGGACTGAAGAGATTATCAAATACATCGATTTTGCAGCCAGACGAGAGGAAGAGAAGTGGCAGAGTTTGCATCCACTACTAGATATGCTTCTGTACACAGATTGCTCTGTTTCATCCTGGTCAGCTGCAGACCCCTCTGCAAGGAGGGCAGTGCTGGACCTCACTTTGCCATGGAGATTGATCATCCTGAGAGAGTTCAGCACAGCAAACTGCCCTGAGATGTTTCAGCACCTTGAGGTGCTGCTTCCTCATACCATGGCTGGCCATCTGTTCTCTCAGCTCGTTCCAGCTCTCCCATCTCCCTCACCCACTGTTACTACCAGGACAGAGACAGTAACTCCACACACCAAGCTTGCAGGCAGTTTATGCTACATGTAAGGGGAGACAAGGAGCCATCTCCTGCTCATATTCTATCTCTGCAGCTCCATGTGCTGCTGGGGAGGATTTAGAAACCATAGAAAAAAAAAATCAGATTATTAAACTTCCATGATCACTCCAGTCCAAACAAGCTACTTCCAGTGGTTCTGGCAAGCTGCTCTGCCTATAAAGTCCAGCAAAAGTGTGCTGTGACCCAGATCTCTTTGTACAGCATGTGCTTTGCTGGTTGGTGTGCATCTGCTGCATGAAGACCAGACAGAAAGATCTCAGAAGCCAGCAGCCCCACAACCCCCCTGCTCTCACCCAGCCACAGTGTACAAACACAGCCACTCAGACCTTGTCTGTGCTGCAAGACAAGGCTCCCTGCCAACAATTTATTGCAGCCTTCTCAGGGTGGCCCCCTGCTCCGTTCACCCGGGAGAAGGTGTAATAAATTGCCTGCAGGGAGGCTTTGCTCCTCAGAGTCTCTTTAGAGATATGAGAAACTTCTGTCCAGTCAGAAGATTTACTGGTGTGAAAACTGACCTTTGCTTGAGGAAAGGAACTAATGGGGGGCTCTGCTACTTAGCACACAGCTCTGAGCTAAGCCATCCATTACACACACATCTTAATAGCAGTCTGGCTCTTGAGTCCCATAACATCATTTCTGCTTTCTGCTTAACTGGGAATATATTTGTATAAGTAAGCTGTGTTTAGAGAAGGGGATAAGTTGTTTTTCCTTTCCATTCAGCCACTGGAGGAGGAAGAAAAAGTAGCATTCTAAAAATGTGTCTGTTTGAGCCACGTTCTCAATGTGTTGATGCTGGCAGCGTTGTCTCGTCTAATTTTGGGTAGCATTCAGATAGCATGATAGATACAATGCAGAAATGATGGATGCTGTCATTGCAGGGTTTGTATCTCCTTTGGATCAAGAGGCAATAGCTATGCCTATGCCTACACATGGATTCTCTGATTGGGTCACAGTCATGCAGGCATTGTTTCCATTCTCATTGCAATTTGTGCTGTTGTACCTTACACCAGTGTGTGTGATTTACTGTCATCAGTGAAGCCAGCAGGAAGGTCTGCTATGAGGGATCCCATCACCGTGGCATTGAACAAAGGGGTAGAGGCAGTAAGTAAGCCCCATGCCAGCTTTCACAGCTGAATCCTACCTTTGTGTGCTGCTGACAACATTGTGGAATGGCTGGAGGGATTTCTGTTCTTCAAACGGTTCAAGATCCTCAGGTGAAAGATGCTCTACAAATACTGAGGGATGGTGTTATGCAAAACAGTGCACCCAGCAAGTTACGTCTAGTAGCCAAGATGTCATTTTTGGCAGGATCAAAGAGCAGGAAAGAGCTGGGCTGGTGCTCAGGAGAGTATGGTGAAATTCTCCTGGTGACTGAGGGAGAGGAGGAGAGGAAGGCAGCATGCTTCTGTGATCCAACCACTGCTCTCACCTCACCCTTGGGACAGATAACAGCATCATTCCAACCCAAGAGGGGCTGCAACAGCCTTTTTATACAAAGATTGACTTCTCTTGCAAGCTAAGCTCCAGAGGACATTTCAGAGGTGGGATGATTTACAGAATTTATTGATCTGGCTTGCTGCTTTTACGGCTTTTTCAAGCCTGGTTCCCTACCTGGTGAGAAGGCAGAGGACTCACTGTCCTGAGGTCAGTGCCTTTCCAGGTGATGCTGCAAACAAACATCAGGGAGGAATGTGCCTGCATTACCACCTTCCCTCTCTTCTGTATCTTGACCTTGGAAAGACAGAGAAGGTTTGCAAAGTCTTCCAAGATGCACATCTTGGAAGAGAGAGAGAGAGCTGGTCCCTATATACTCCAAATCAGAACCTTTAGTATTTTAGACATGGAGAAGATGAGGCATAGGAATGAGCCAATATGCCCAAAACACATGATTTTCCAGGAGTTCAGTGGGCCACTGTCTTACAAATGCTGAGAAAAATGGATGGGTGGTGAGTAAAGGTGCAAAGAGCTTCACAGCACAGCACAGATGGTGGGAAAGAGAGAGGGAACACGCTCAGGTTAAACAATACCCACCACTTTTGTGGTGGTTGTTATTAGCTGCAGTTCCCTGTATTCCTGGAATCACATTCACCTCCAGTTTTATGGCTTCCTTGCAATGAGGTAAAAGCTGATATAACTCCCTCTTGCAGCATCCTCTCCCCTTCATACCAGTCCCAGGTGCTGGGCAAGGGGAGCCTGAGCATGGCACAAGCACAGGCGACAGGACAGGGCATCAGAATCAAAATGCATGCAGAAGGGGAGGTAATTGGAGCTTTTTAGAGACATCAATTTTCATTCCTAGCTGATTACTTAACAGGCCAACTATTTAGCATGACCATTGTCTGCTGTAAGTGTCAGCACACAAAAGTGCACACCCATGACTATTAGCAAACAGGGCTGGAACATAAAAGGAGCTGTGCAGCCTGAGCTGCTCAGAATACTCATTTAGCATGAGACACTGGACATAATGACATCTGTATTTAAGTCCATTATACTGATGGATGTCATTTTTCTTTTCCTAGATAGCAAATGGCTTCATATCTTTCAAATTATCCTCTGAGGTTTTTGAATGACACGGTGAGGGATAATGAGCCAGACCTCAGGACAGATGAGGCAGAAAAGGGGTCTTCTCCTTTATCCATTGCTTTATAATAATGAAATAAGCAGCAGGCCTGCACCTTAACCAGAATGGAACCAGCCAGTTGGGAAGGGCACAGGAGACACCTCTGCTCATTTCAATCCTTTCTCTTGTGTCTGAGTACATTTCCCAACTAGGGCAGGAGGACATGCTGGGGAAAGTGACTGCACATAAACCAAAATCCTTTTGCTTCATTCTGATTTCTTCCATGTAGTCTGGTTTTACCCTTTATTTTCCTATTTGACTGGGAAAGTAATGTTTTCACCTGGGCAGAGAAGAGCCACTTGGGATCATTATTCTGGGCTTTTTCCCCTTTCCAATTCTTAACAGGCCCAAGAGGAGTGTTTTGCCTCCCTGCATAGAAGCAATATCACAGGGCTGAAGAGGAGGTATCCACTTGGCCAATACTGAGTCTCCAGCCTCTGCCCTTTGGAAAAGGCAGGAACTCACCACAAAAATCACTGCCACGCTATCATCAGTCACGGGCACCCTGACCAAACTTCCTCAGTTCTGTCCTTGGCCTCCCAATCACTGCTTGGCCCTGCTTGCCTGTTTTGACTGGCACAGAATGGCACCAGCATGCTGGAGCCTCACTCATTGGCATGTCCCTCACCCAACTGTCTGCCCTGTCTCTGTGGCCACCCCACTGACTTCCTCTGAAAGCAGCAAGACCTCTGCAGAGTTTGGCTTGATAGGGCAGTAACGAGAGATTGCTTTGCTATGCATTTGCCTGGCCTGGGCTCTTCAGATGGCAGAGGGATCTTTTCTCCTAGTCAGGACTTCAGTTTCAATTACAGTATTTTCTAGCAGGGGCACTCCTCAGGAAGGTCCTGTTCCTGCTGAAACCAAGAGCTGAAACCTTTCTGAGGTCTTCCAAAGCCCTTTCAGTGATTTCATTTTCTTGGAAGCAAACACCGTGGCACCAGAATGGGGGTTTTGGAGGGTTTCTTTCTGGTGAAAAAGTGGTTTTGTTGTTGGATAAAAGCCTTTTGGATCATATCACAGCCTCAGGACAGACCTACACCTAAGACATCCATTTGCTTTGAAACATGATTTGTGTTGAAGACCATTGTGAAATATTGTTACCATTGGGCAGGTTCTGCTTGGAACATCTGCTTGTGATCTCAAATGCTCTAACAGTATATTTACACAGTCAGGAACTCTAACTGCTCAGAGCCTCATCCTTGCTAGGTGATAGATGGCCAGTTTCAGGCTGACAGGATACATCCAGGTCTGTCTGTTAGAAGCAATGCTACGTATGTTTTATTTGACAGTTTCTTTGGGTGTGTGGAAATTGAGAGTGCTGCTCATTTCAGCTCTCACTGTCCACAAAAGCATACCACCAGCTCGGGTGCTTTTGGAAGTTCTTCCTCTGACTGTCCTGAAACCTCCTATCCCCACTGCAAGGATGAAGCACTAGTGATCAAGCATCTTCCCAACACTTAGGAATTTGCCCAGCTGGGTTTGCATATGAGACTGACAGCAGTGGCCAGTGATTCTTCATCTCCTGAAGAACCAGTAATCAAACTGGTGAGTCCAGGGCCCAGCCAGGCATTTCTCCCTGCTGCAAGTCAGAGGTGGGCACGTGTGAAATTATAGTAGTGCCAGTTTCCCAGCACTCAAGGATCAGAAGTTTCCTGTGCTGCTTCTCGCAGGCACTGTGTGTAAATGTCAGTGCTTGGCTGGTTACGATGGGAATTGCCATTCATCACAGCGTGAGGGGGCTTAAAGCTGTCTCACAGCAAGATGTCAGTTAACCAATGCTTAATATAGAGCAATCCAATCAGTACAGACATGTTCTTGTAGCTAAAAAGACTTAAAACTTTTCAGCTGCAGCAGCTTCTGAAGTCTTCCAAGATACCTTCTGCAGTGCTCATTATTATTTTCCTGCTGCTGAGAGGGAGCAGTCAAGATAAGCACTTTGTGTTCATTACCCCAAGTAATATTCACTGGCCTGTTTCATTAATGCTTGGAAAATGTACTTGATGAATTATAAGTTACTGGGGATGGGGAGGGACAGGGATTGCAGAAACAGATTAACATAGGCTGATCTTTTTACACTCATGAAGTCTTGTGGGTTGTTCCCCTTTGCAGACACCTAATTTCTCATAGCAACAGTTTCTGGCTATCAAGGAACTTTGTGTAGGAGCTGCTTGAGGCAAAGCTGTTTGTTGACCGTATTGCAAGAGATGTAGGTAGCGGAGCAGAGGTGTCGGACACATTGTGTTGCCTGTTTCTCTGTCCAGCTCATCTATTATTTCCTGCATGTATCAGATTCACAGCACATGGAAGAATGCTGCTCTCAGGGGAGTCTTCAACAGAAATCTGAGAGTTGCCCCTTCAAACTGATGATTGTGAAACATACCCATAAGAAAGGGCTTATAAGCTTAACAGGCAAAGCAGACAGAGGAGGGCAGAGGAGGGAGGAGTATTTTCTAAACAAAGCACAACAGCCCCAAGTAGCTAAAGGATTTTCTGAAGGTCGTGAAGGAAACCTGTGTCCGAGTCAGGAATTTAACCCACATTTTTATACTCGGTTCATTGCCTTGGCAGCTGGATGCTTCTTCCTGCCTCTTTAGTCACTGCCATTGGGAAGTGCCGTTTCCTTCACCATACTTGGAAAAGGTGGTAACAGGAGATCTGGCAGAGATTCTCAATCAGTGCAAAAAAAAAATGTCTCTTTCCCCCTCCCCTTCCTGTTGTTGCAGCACCGATTGTGAATTCAGGGGACTCTGCTCCAGTTTGGGTTTTCTGAGCTTGCCACACAGAAAAATCCCACAAGAGTTCCCCCTGCAAATCTGTTTTCTTTGAAGTAGCACCAGTTTCCTGGTGCACATGTTTTGCATTTGTGAGAGAGTCAGTAGCTCCCCAACACGCTCTCCACTCTGGAGACCAGTTAAGAATTGGGTTTTCTTTGTGCAGATGAAGTATCACGTGCAGGCTCAGTGCTCTGAGAGACTCAGTTTTGCACAGAAAACGATCCGTGCATCTATGTGAAAAGCCTTGGGGAAAAAAAAAGGATCATTGCGGCCTTCAGAAATGCAATATTGCCCTCTAGTGACGATGAGGATGGTCTCGCTTGATCTGGGGAAACAAAGCATTTTGGCTAACGTTCTCTGGGATTCAAAAATGGCATCAATGTTCCCATTTTCTTCAGACCTCGGAATTAAAGACCCTGCCGTCACAACCTGCAGAGCACTGGCAGTGGTGATAAGCAGAGGATGTTCTTCAGGAATGGCAGAATGTATAAAATTACCATTTTTTTCTCCATGAACTCAGCAGATGGAAAGCCAGCTGCACTCAGAGAGCAGATCTAGTCAGAAGGTTTCTTTTTTTAATGCAGCATCTTTTCTTGCATTTCGAAAGCCAAGTATATTTTTATTTGCCAAAAAAAAAAGAAAGAGAGGCAGTGGCAAGAACGGGAGGGTGAAACCTATTGGAACCCAGGAAAAAAATAAGAAATAGTTTAATTTTTTCTGCTTCGTGATCCCTACATTAAAATGTTTTATTTGGGTCTTATTTTTATTCCTCTTTTGAATTCTTCTGGAAGGAAAGAAGGAGAGATAACAGCAGAACCACTTTGGCAGATGAATAAGAAGAGCTCAAAATATTTCTTTCTAGTAAGAAAGTAGTTAGTTGTACCTGTCAGGAAATAAGCTGTTTCAAAGAGTCTTCAGAAGACACTTAGGAGCACTACAAAGCTTTGACCTTTAGCCCTAAGAAGGTTACACTTAAGTCTCTCCACTCTGCAAACAGCTCAACACAAACAATCCCTCCAGTGCTTGTGCGAAGCCCCAGCAGCGTCAGCAGGTCTCTCAGCTCCGCTCCCAGACAGTAGGGTCAGGGAGTAAGGTTCCTCTATAACTGGACCTTACATCTCAACCCAGATTTCTAAGGAATGCTGTTTCTTTTAAATTCCTGATGCAGACAGCATTTCCCTGGCACCTTCCCTCTTCTAATTGCCTCTGACAAGGCACGATAGTAGTGGAATTTATGTAAGGAACATTGCTGCCACTGTACTACAACTTACAGATCATGATAAAACAGGGTGGACAGATGTAATTTTTTTTTTTCCCTTACTTAAAACAAAAAGTAAATGCAAAATTCACCTTAATAATTCACAGCATCCATTCGGGCTTTATCTGTTACTACAGGCAGGCAAAACATACCTAATGATCAGTTATTAACTTGGACAGTATCCTGAGTATTTTTTTTCCCCAAAAGGTCATAAGGCAGAAATCAGAGCTATTCAAGCCAGTGGCAAAACTCTTGTGGAGTTCACTCTCAAAGGATTAAACCTTCAAAACAGGCAGGACATAGAGTACTAAATTAATTCATATCTTATCATGGATCACTCCAAGAGAGTGAGTTTTTTTGATGCTGAGGGTTTACACTGGTCAGCTTACTATTCTGGATTCTGAGAAGTCATCTGCTCTCAAAAAAAAATCCAAATAGATCATTCCCAGTCATCTCCAGCATCACTACTCATGGTACTGGTAAATTGTGCAAGGTTTCTTGCTGGTTTCTTGCTCTGCAGCCATAGCTACTACATGCTAGCTGCTCAAATAGATAATAAGATTTGCCTTATGTGGAGCTGAAGTGGACAGAAAAGGAACATAGAAGTAGGTTTCTTTCTGTCAGTGAATATTTTACAAGACATAGGTCAACAGCACAGAAATGGGCATGTTAGGAAAAAGTGTGACACAGAAACACCAAAATCTGGTGGAGAATACAGGCTTATTTGAAGTTTAAAAACAAAACAAAGGATTATTTAGAAACAAAATCATCCACTTGATGATGCAGGTCCTTTGGTATGGCTGATCACCTCCTGCAGCATGCACAAGCCTCTTTCACCATCCCAGCTGGCCATGAGCAAAGAAACTTCACTTTTAGTATACTCATTCTGACATCATTGACTACATTTTTCATGTAATGAGTGTGTTTTCATGTTTTGCCCCAGTTTCCCCTTGCATCTCACCTCTCTTGGTTTCCCTTTCAGGTTCTACATTGAAAGCATCTCTTATCTAAAGGACAATGCCACCATTGAGCTGTTTTTCTTGAATGCTAAGTCCTGCATCTACAAGGTATGGACTCAGGGAGCTCTGGGTGACACTGGGGCGGACTCACATATATGAGTCTGCCTTCCTTGCCCTAAAATTTACATTAGTCACACATGGATTCTGAGACTGCCTCTTCCCACCCTGCCTCACTCCTCTGTCACTAACCACCCCAGCTCCTGGCAGCAGCTGCCCTGTCAGAGAGAGGTTCTGAAGTAAAGCACCCCTGAAAGAAACCCCTATGGACTGTACATGTGAGGGGATGTGTGAGGGCAGCGTGGGAGTGTGTGGGTCTGGGGGACTGTACACATCTCCTGGATTTTATCAGAAATAATGTGACCAGCAGGACCAGGACAGGGATTGTGCCCCTGTACTCAGCGCTGGTGAGGCCACAGCTTGAGTGCTGGGTTCAGTGTTGGGCTTGTCACTACAAGAAAGACACTGAGAGGTTGCAGTGTGTTCAGAGATGGGCATCAAAGCTGGGGAAGAGTCTGGAGCAGAAGTCTGATGAAGAGTGGCTGAAGGAATTGGGGTTATTTAGGCTGGAGAAGAGGAGGCTGAGAGGTGTCATAATCATTCTCTACAACTACTGAAAGGAGGTTGTATTGAGGTGGGGGCTGTTCTCTCCAGTAATGAGTGATAGGACAAGAGGAAATGGCCTCAAGTTGCACCAGGAGAGGTTTAGATTGGGGATCAGGAATAACTTTTTCCCTGAGAGGCTTGTTAGACATTGGCACAGGCTGCCTGTGGAGGTGGGGAGACTTCATCTCTGGAGATATTTAAAAGATGCACAGATGATGCGCTGAGGAATATGGTTTAGTTTAGTGATGAGCTTGGCAGTGTGAGGTTAGTGGTTGGACTCAAAGGTGTTTTCCAACCATAATGATTCTATGAAATGTGAGAGTGCACAAGTCTATGGGACTGTACATGCAAGCAAGTGTGCAAGGGAAGTGTGAGTGTGCATGGGTCTGTGTCTGTGCAAGAGTAGGAGCTGAATGTCTGAAGGGTGTGTGACTGCATGCACGTGGGACTCAGTGTGTGTGTGTGTGTGTGTGTGTCAGGGATGCCTGTGGCAGCATGACTGGGACAGTGAGCATGTGGGTATATGTGTGTGAGCAGGGAGTAAGGGAACCATGTACAGAAGCAAGCCACATGCAGAGGGATGTTTTCTGTACTAGAAGTGGTCCTGTGTGACAGGCTGTTGAGAACACCAACACTGTAAAGCACAGCTGCCCCTGGCAAGGTCCTCTGTGCTCCAGAGGTAAGGGCAGCCTGGCATGGCCTCCACTCCCTTCCATAGTGCCTGCAGCAGAGCTTCAGGGATGACCCCTACATTGCCACAAACCAACCATCCAGGGCAAAGTCTGGAAAATGAAGCAGGCCCAGAGCCTACTGAGGTGGAGGCTGACTGCATGCAGACTCAGCTCAGTGTGTGTGAGTGGGAGAGGTTTTACAGCAGCTGGGATTCCCTGGGAGGATCCCTTCTACCTCCCTCTGTGATGGCAGAGGCCATTCCCGGTGACTTGCCTCCATCTGCCAAGGAGGAAGTGGTAGAAAAAGACAGCTGTAGCCAAGGAGTGATTTGTGCCACCGTCCCACAATCCTCAGTAGGTTTGTGACCTATTAAGCCAACTACCTTACACCAAATCCACAGCCTCGCCTCCTGACATGTCCTAAAATGAAAGGACTACCTTTGCATCTCCTAAAATGCAGGGTAGAAGCCAGAAAATGCCTTTTTTTTCCAGTGCCCAGGAAAGAGGCAGGGCTGCTGAGCTGAACTGTGCCAAGCTTTGCTCTCTGGAGAGGCTGCAATTAGATGTGCTTAGTCAGCCCTCTCCAGCAGCAAGCTCCGTGAACATTGCGTTTTGGTTCCTGGCGAAAAAGTTCCTTTTTGGATTATTGCCAGGAAAAGCTTACACTGTTGTTCTCCTTTTTTTTTTTTTTTTAGAGAAAGCTTAATAAGAAGAAGAGGGAGGGGGAAAAAAAAAAGTGCCTACAGATGTAGGTTGGTCTATTTTAGTCTGACCTCTCCTGAAACTATTACTTTGCACATTCGAGCTGACTGTCATCTCTATCCAAAAATAGCCCTGCTGGATTCCCAGTCTCCCATGCGGGTCCTTCCCTATTTGACTTCCAGTCACAGTAAACCATGCTGTGCTATTAAAAACAGGCACTGAACTTGAAAGTTGTGTGTGAAGTCTCTGCTAAGATGCAGGGTGAGCACTCAGCCAGCACACCTGGAGGATTCCTCTGGATGTAGAAAGGGGAAATCGGTGTCTAAGCACAGCCAGTGCTTGTCCCTGCAGCTGAAGCATGCTCCCAAACTTTGAGAGCTTCCAGTTGCACCAAAAGTTTCCTTGTTGGACTTCCCAAGGACATCTTCACCCCAAGCTCCCCTGCAGCCCAGAAAGACCATGCTACATATGGCCTAAGTGCAGTTTGTGATGCTACGCTAGCACCTTGGACCTTCCTCTGTTGATTCTCCAGATACACACCCCCAAATATCCCCTTGCACAGGGCTGCTCAAGTTGGGAAACAATAAAACTGAGGCCTGTTTAGTTTGGAGCTGCTGGTCCACTGGGTTGCCAGCTGGGTCTGTGATGGGTGCTGTACTCCTCTGGCTCTGCTCACCACTCCTTTTTACTCACTCTGTTGTATAATGAGACATCCATAAACCCACATACAGAAACCCTCACACAGGACCAGCAGGCCACTGGAGGAGCGATGTTTGCACCACCAAACAAGACAGAGCTTGGCAGCAGGCACTGTCCCTCCATCAGTCAGGCTGTTTAATTACAGACATGTTCTGGCATAGGTTGTGGCCTGTGCCAACGAGCCTTGTCCCAGGCATTGCTCAGGCACTGCTCAGGGGTGAGCACCTGTTCCCAAGAGGCAGTGTAGCTCAGGTAACCCCATCTGGGCCTGGGGCAGGGAGAGAGAGTATTTAGTCATGAGCTACACTGTGCCATGAACGTGTAGGGCCAGCAAATGGGCTCTGGCCCACTTCACCTACTAGTATAGACTTGCCATAAACATTGGCACGAGGTTGCAGAGGCTTGTTTGTCCATGCAATGCTTGGTGCTTCAAGATGGAAGAAATACCATGCACACTGGTTCTGCTCCACATCTCTCCTTGCTACAGGACCATGCTGGCTGCCACAGCCAGGCCCTGCCTGCAGCTCAATCCCTGTCTCACACCAGCCGCTTCGCTTGGCACACACACGTCATCAGTGCAGGTGCCTGCATGAATGAGGCAGTTTCAGCTGCACAGAGAAAGGTGTGTTTATTGCCCATAGCAGAGCTAGTCTTCACTCCCCAAGGAGTTGTTATGAAGGAGGTGAAGGAAGTGCATAAAGAGCTGGCACAGGTGAAAGCCAAGGACACCTGGATCTTATCCTCTGTTTTGTTCCCTTTGTTTTTGATTTTGCCAAAGACAAGCCAACGCAGCAATTGTGGCTTGTAAATGAGGTGTGGCCAGGACTTGGCTGGAACATGGATCCTAGCAGTGATCTATATTTAGATCACTTGTTTCTTGCCAGATGAAGTAAAATATTTAAAACAGCAGCTCAAACAAATACAACAGAGAAGCCACCTCAGGAGTGAGCTGAACAGTGACTCAGTTTACAAGACCACATACATAGGAGATGATACAGAAGCTCTAGTTGCAGAACAGAGGCCTAAAAAGTATCTCAGCAAAAGCCCAGTCTTCCCAAAAGCAGGGTCCAGAGTCTCAAGGAGGGCACGCTTGCCCACAAGACAGGTGCTCGTGTCTCAAGCACAGCTGAAGGGCCCTGAGAGGATCTCAAGGGACCATCAATGTCTTTTATGTGACTGTAGTGTCCAAGCAAAGCAATCTCAGTTTCACCTGACCTTCCAGGGTTGCTTTCATCAGGGATTGGATCCTATGTAACAAAGCAGTGAAGAGCTACCGAAAGATTTGCTGTCACAGCTCATTCTCAAAGCACCCCTAGCTCCAGCGCTCATGGGGATAAAGAGGCTGATACCAAAGCTCCCATCCTGCAAGAGGGAATATGGCACTTTTTCCTCTGAGTTTACATTGGGCAAGGGCCAGAGGAGTTCTGTGGAGGCTTTGACACAACTTCAACGAACACAAATTTTCTCATTTCCTTGCATCTATGAGCCAAGGAAAAGGCTGTGTTCCCCTGAAGCGTGGATGACGTTTGGGGGGGGGGGGGGAAAGTGTATTTCCCAGACTGCCTTTCACTAAATCACACAAGAAAATAAAAATTACCCTGCTCCTCTCCCTTCCACCTGGCTCCTCCTCCCTCCTCCCCAGGAATCTCTTCATGACACATCCAGTTACACTTTATTTACCAAGCCATTACGCTGAATATTTGGAGTGGGCAGGTTCTCCCTCCCTTTGGTCTCCAGGAGCACAGGGAATGCTTTGAAGCCTAGCCAGGGCAGAAAGCTGGCACTTCACACTCCCTGCGGTAGCCAGGAGGAGATGCATGTCCTTCTACAGGAGCTCAGACTCATCTTTCTTTTTCTTTATTGTTTCCTTTATCTTTTAAGGAACTCATTGAGGTTGACAGTGAAGTGGTGTTTGAACTGGCTGCGTACATCTTGCAGGTAAGCACCCACTTTCTCTCACTTTGAGTTTCCTGGTGTCACATTAAATCTTTTGATTTGCCAAATCCAAAATGTCTGTATGAAAGTACAGAGGTTCCCCCAGTGGCAGGAGAAAGACGTCTTTACACAGTTTTCATCATCCATACCAATGCAAAAGAGGTATGAAAGGTTCTCAAGCCAGATCTCTCCACACATGGAGCCAATTCCACGGCCCAACACTTTGGGTACATAAGTGTACATTATGTTTGCACTAACACAGATACCCAAAGCCCTGGGGTATGATGTAAAGTCAGCAAAAATGTAAGTGATGAATGTGATTTCCTAGGTGAAATCCATATGCAATGAGTTCTTCTCCAGTGACTTGACTTGCATTTTTTTTCCCAATGAAGCCTGACCCTCTTGACAATCTCCATAAGCTTCTACATGTGCAACTGTCTGTGTTCTCCAATACGGGCTGAATGGCTGAAAAACTTTCCAGAAAAAAATTCTCCAGAAAAAGAAAATCTTTGAAAAAGAGGGAATGGGTCAGAGAGCAAATTACCAGCAGCATCTGGTAAATCTGTGGTTCTCAAAGAGGAATCTTGTCAGAGTAGCGGAGGTGTTTCTTGTGAAAGATCTCTTTTTAGGAGCCTGACTGTGGGAGTAGATCAGAGATAATTGTCAGATGATCCTTGTTCCCCTTTCATGCAGTGTAGTTCTACCTTTTATTTTTTTCAGGCTCACTAACAAATTACAACACATTGCACTTTTATAGCACTTTCCATATTAAAGGAGCAATTAATGCGTAGGGATTTGAATCCTCATTAACATCGTTTTATGTAACAAAAATGGAGCTAGAGAGTCAGGATGGGGGGACTCAATTAAAAGCACATTATAGAAAATGCATATTGGCTGTTGGGGGAATACACATCCAACAACAGGCTCATTGTGAGAAGCAGCAGTTGAGTTATGAATCTATTGTCTGCTCGTCCTAATGAGCACTTAGTAATTTTACAGCCAGATCTGCCACTGTAATCCTTGTCGCCGTGATTGTTTCTCCTCACAAACACAGGATGCTACGTGTATTCCTGTAGTAGTTTGATGTGTAACCTAATGAAAACAAAACCAGCCACACCTCTGCTTTCTGTAACCAGAAATTACTACAGCCCATGTTTGTGGCAGGATCCAAGCAAAACAATGGGGCTCATACTGCATTGTATTGTGCTTCTCACTGCAGCATTTGGGTCAAAGAACCTAATGGTGTCCACCCTACAGATATTTTTTTTTTTTCTGAGTTCAGTATGCTCATCCCTGTGCAGGCCAGGGCACAGCCTTTGGATTTTGCTCTGAGTTGAACTATAATGATAACATGCTCGAGGACACCCTCCTACAAACCAGAGGAGAGCTCCTCTGCCCTTCAGTTCACTCAGAGGAAAACAGGAAGATAGTAAAGCACTGTCAGAACTCAAGTGATTTAGTCTGTGGCCTTGTTTCAAATAGTTGTGCTACCAGAAGAAATTGAAGGACCACCAAAGCTCTGAACTTTACCCCAGCCTCAGAACTGAAACGCCACTGACAGGTTTTATGGGTGGATGGATGGATGTAAAGACACAAGACTTGAATACAGAATGTGGTCCTCTTGGCAGTGGAAACTCTCTCACTGCACAAATTACTTTCTTGCACTGTGCCTTCTGTGTAGCTGATGGCAAATGAGATGCTTTTGAAATGCATATTGCCTATGGAAAATACAAAATGCATATTATGTCTACTGAGGAGCAGACTCACTAGATTTTGCCAGATATGCAATAAGACTCAGGTACTAATCTCTTTACTGGATTGGAACATTACCCAGCCCTTTAACATCAGGCTGTGATGGTAATAAGTAGGAATATGTGGACATATAACTAAGGGAGCTAAATATTCCCCCAAACACACAGCAAGGAGTTAGAGAAACTTGTGTCTTGCATGCCCTTGTAAGCTGACAGTGAACTGGCTTTTTGAAAGTCTAGTTACTAGAAAATAACTAGAATACCTGCAAAAAGAATCAAGGGAGCTGCAGTCTCAGAGGCTGCAAAGTCACTGAGACTTCAGAGCCTTTGTGGTAATGCAGCATCTACATTAACCCAAAAAGCTACTTATTTGCTAGCATTATCTCCTGCAGCTTCTTGGGTATCCACTAGCAGAACAAGGAATCATCCAGCCCTGCATTAGACAAACCTTTTGTTTGTTATTCTGCCCAGCTCACTGCATGTGTCATGGCACTTGACATTAGATACTCCTTCCAAAAAAAAAGACATGAGGAATCAATTATAACAGGAAATTGCTGCTAAATGAGTTTTTCAAATGCAAAATCTCAAACAGACGTTTCCTTCTATTTTTAATGATCCATTTCTTACTTTTCTTCCTCATTTTACAGGAAGCAAAGGGAGACTTTTCAAGGTAGGTAAACTTAAAAGTTTTTGCCATTGTGTTCTGTGAGAGTGAATCTGGTGAAATCACCGTATGAGCAATGCAGTTGTAGCTGTGCAGCCACAGGAATGCATTGCTGACATAGACATCATGTTTCCTGAAATCATTCTTCACAAAACATGGCCTTTGAACAGAGCATGCCTTGCAAACAGTATTGTTTGTGACTTTGTTGTTGACAAATCTCTTTATATGCCCATGAAGTTCAGGAAATAGACTAGTTTTCGGAAGGAAATTACTAAGGAAATGACAGTACAATCACAGTTATATCACAGATCCAGCCAGGGGCAACATTAAAATTCCATCACAGCTTCGTATTTCTGCTTGAATTTGGATAGAGTTCTCAAAATCACAGGTTTGATAGTTGATTTTGTAGAACTTCTGCTATCCCTTGAGCAAAATCTTCAGACTTGCTGTAAGAAATTCAGAGAGGTGACTGGGCTTGGTGTTTCAGAAGACTGTTAATGAAATGCCCAAGCATTTTCATTTAAGTTGACAGTATCTATCAGTTACACATTAGTAGCAACCAAAGGTCAGATGGCTGTTTGATGCCTCATGTGCAAAACATGAAAGGTCATCATCTGAAACTCAGGAGAACTGTCTATGCTAAAAATTCAACATACTCCATATATTACGTATATTACATATTACAATATATTACATCTATTACTTTTGCTAACCTTAATGTGAGGTCAGCTGGAGGACCACAGCATCCACTGAAGTTAGGTTAAGAGAAGAAAACAAGGTGTGAATGGGCAGAGAGACTGAATTGCCAAATGAGACTAAAGAGGTGTCTTAATTTTGTCAGTGTTGAGATACACTGGAGAGAAGACTATAATCATACTCTATGCACCCATATGAATAACAGATTCCACCACCTGCTGGAATGGGACTTGTAGCCAGCTAAAATTGAGACAAATCTGTGGAAAAGGAACAAGGCATTGCAAATATTGCCTACCCATCCTGGACTTTGAGATGACATAAGGTAACCTTTCCTAAAAGGAAGTTTAAGTTCTGCCTTATCATTTCTCAAAACTTTAATCAACTTGCAAAATCCTGACGTGCATCTGACCACAAAAACACAAGCCCAGTCTTGCTTCATTTTTCTGTTCCACCCAGTTTGGACTCACTCAGCTATCAGCAGTGTTTATTTAAGGGCTACTGGAGTGCATGTGGCTTTTACTTTTCAGTCTGGTTTTCTGTGCATTGCCAAGTGCTTGACCCAGAAAAGGCCAAATAGAGTTTTGCCATTCAAACCTGTGACAAACCACATCTTCTACTGGTTTTGCTATGAAGAACAATATTTAATATTTCTCAGAGTATCTTGGACTTGATGACAACACACCCAGAAGGTGTAGGTTTGGAGTATGAAACAAGGAATAGAAATGAATCAAAAACCTTGGAGCAATAGGACTGAAAGCATTTTATCTTCAAGTATCTGTGTCCAGACCAGAAGTGGAAACAATTGTTGGAAAGCATCCATCTACTAAAAGCTGTTTGATGTCCCTTTGAAAAGGAATGGTTGGACTTATCATTGCACATTTCTCTAGGCCACAGAGAAATGAGGAATCTTCTCTGAGAGCACAGAAGATACCTCAACACATGGTGTTAACTGCTTCCCCCCCATCAGTGTGGCAGTCATCTCCATCCTCAGTAAAACACCTCTCAGTCTTTTCCAGTGGAAGAGGAAATCTTTATATCCAAGTCAGACAGAGAAGTGGTGTCGTAATAACAACTTGCTGACACAGTCAGGGATCCTAATTTATAAATGGGCTTTCGTGGCAAGTGGAGTTGAAAGCCTATCCTTAGAGGAAGGGAGAAGAACACTATCATGACCCTTATGACCTAGGAGAGGACTCAGCATCTCCAGTAATGTCAGTCCAGCTCCCCTCTAATGTGCATTGACATGAGTTTATGTGCTGGGTGAGATCCAGGTGCTACTGAAGTCAACGTGAGGTCATTGTGGTCAAGGTTTTGCCTGCTGAGATTTGTGGTTGTTCCTATCAGCAGTGTAAAATCTGGAAGGCAGATCAAGACTGGGGCCAGCCAGAGGAACCACAAATGGGAGACAAATGCTCTGACTCCTCTTAGAGCTCAAGTCAGCTTTGGCGTCTGAAGTTAGTTGATGCTGAAATGCTGTTTGAAATAGAAGTGGTTACTCTTTGAAACAGCAAAGCTCTGCAGTTGTGAATGTCTTGCTGCTGAGATTTGAAGATAATACATTGTGCATGGCAGCACACATTGCATGAAGGCTGAACTCTTGAACTCCTGCTTTGGTCTTTATGAAGAAATGAGTGAATTCTGAAGGGCTGCATGCTTGGAACGCAGACTGCATATTTCCCACACCTGTCCTGTCTACTGCCACCATCAAATTTATAGCCTGTGAGACTACAAGTTTCTTTTTGGCCCTGATCCAGAAAAGTTCATGAGTACTGGCTCATTCATAGTGATGGGATAATTGCTGTTCCCCATGGGAGCCTTCTTTTCAGTTGCTGCTGATCACCTCAGACGCTGGGATAGCCAGTGCCAAATTGTCTCAGTTTCAGCTATGAGTTGACACCTACCCATGGTGCCCAGAGCATGATTACCTTCAAACTCTACTGTACCCAGGAGCTGGTTCAGGCCTCTCGAGTGCAGTTACAAGTCTCCTTTTCAGGCCCATTGAGAGCTCAAAAAAAACCCAGAACTGATCTTACAAACTCTAGCAGTCAGTCAGTTTTCATCTATAGTGACCAATCTGACTTAAGTCTTGTTCCATTTCTATTGTGCATTTCATTTCAAAAATGAAATCAGAGACTTTGATTTAGATCAACGAAGAAAAGTATTTCTCAGTGTTTGCTGTAAGGGGCCTGGTCTGACTCAGTGTTTTGCAAGCACAGTTATACAAAGGGCACATCACAGTTGATACAGCTTTAGGCAGAGCAAGGTTTAACACAGAGAGTCATTCTCCTTAAGAAATTTCTAGTCCTCTGCATTAAAGGAGAAAGGTTTTCATGTTATTTAAAGACTCATCAAGTGCTTCCATTGGAAAAAGTTTAGATTTAGGCTGGGATATACCACTGAAATTAGGACTGTTGAGTACCCATATTCAGTTGATTCTTAGCTTGAATAGGACAGCTGGTTGGCAGAGCATGGGGAGGACAAATTTCAGTTCCTCGGATGAACACAAGTCCTACAAGTATCATAGAATCATAGAATCATAGAATGGTAGGAGTTGGAAGGGACCTTTAGAGATCATCTAGTCCAGTCACCCTGCAGAAGCAGGTTCACCTAGATCAGGTTGCATAGGACCCTCTGTAGGCCTACATAGAGGAAGGAATAAGGGTGTCTTGGATAATTTGGTGGGGAGCATCACATACTGTTAAAATAGTTGAGATGTTTCCTCTAAATTAATTAAACGAGATTCAGAATCCAGTCTGATACTGACCCAAATCTTTGGGAAACTCACCAGCTTTGGTTTTAAATGTTCAGAATCCATCTCTTCAACTTTCAACAGCATCTATGTCAAAGCAGCTGGGGAGCTGATCATTTGCCCCTCAGTTTCAGGAGGAGAAATTAAAATCCCTAACTGAAACAAAATCCTGAACCATTGCAGCTAGTTCCTCAGACAGGCTCTCATTGCTAGATTTCTTCCTGTTAAGCAATATGAGACGTTTCGAGTATCTCCAGTAACATGTGAAAGAATAACAAAGGAGGAAAGCAAAGAGCCAGTTTCCTGTTAAGCAGAATTTTCCCCAATAATTTCAACATTTGGGCAGATGGCAATCTAACATAGTTTCAGCCTTACTCTCCTTTCCATGTAACCAACTGACGTTTAACTGATTAGGATTTATTAAGGGGTTACAAAACCCAAGCTGAATTCTTAACAACCTTACGGAGATGATCCTAAACACTGTATTTCAGATTAGTACACTTTAATCTGAGAATCTCAGACTCTGCATTTCCTCTTGCATTCAACAGAATGAATTACTTTGCTGAGAAGAGCTGACAGCTTTAACCTGCAGCTTTGTTTTGTTACTGACCATTGTTATGACACATGCTGGAAAATGTATGGCTTTCCTGAACAACTGCATATGTTATCTTGCTCAAAATTATTGCAGCCACTTTGCCAAAACTTGTTTTTCACAACATGCTTATGAAGTGGCAAGGTAGGCCTTTTACCCCCATCTACTATAGCTAGAAATACTGAGATGTGGTGCCTAATTTATTTGGCCAAGACTCGTTAAACAGGCAGTACCAGAACTAAGACCAGAAGTCGACAGTTCTCTTTCTAGGTCCATTCTCCAAGTGAATTGACCTTATTTCTGTGTATCTCACCAGCTTTCAGGAACCCATGCAGATGGCTTTTTCACATCAGTTTCATACTGTTATTCATCTTTTAAATGTTATCATTTCCTCCATAATGCAGGAATAAAGCAGTCTAGATGACACAATGTGTCTTTGAAGCTTTTCCCCTGTGTATTAATCAATCTATATTAAAAGCACCTTTCCATACCAACCCTGGAGGCTGGACACTGTCAAATATAAATGCAGCCTAAGCAATCAAATAAAACAAACACTTTCTAAATACAGTAACAAAGTTAACACAACAAGGTATTTCTCCAGAAAGAGCAGGAAAGGCAGTAAGTACAAAACCATTTGTGATCCTGCTGGAAACACTTGAAAAATTAAGGAGTTTGGTGCTTTAAAAGGAGCCAAGGGGAAAGTGACCTCACGGCCACTGGTTTAAATGCAACCCAAGTTGTTATTTTTTAGCTTTTTCTTGATTTCTCATCCTTTTGGGAGTCTAAATTCATTTGTCTTGAGGCGAGTCTTGCCAGAAGACTTAGTGAATATATGGACCATGGAATTAAACGTCTTTTTGTTCCTGGAAGGGATTACCTGAAATATATTAGTTGCTTTGAAGTTGTGAGGCACTACCTTTACAGAGTTTTCTAAGGACTGAGCAGAAAAGCTAATCCCATGCAACACCACCACTAAGAATGGCTTTTTCTCTGACTCTTAAAGGACTTTCAATCACAGTGCAAACAAGCTTTGCTCCTCACCGACAGCAAAAGATGGAGCTGACTGGTATTAGCAATTTCTTTTATGGGAGCCTATACTGATTCGTGCTTTTTCCCAGACTCTCCAAGATAGTTAGTCACCACTAATCTTGCCCTGTTTGACAGCTTTCTGTGCTCAGAAAGTCCCTGTTTGGAAATCACTCCCTGTTTTCCCAGAAAAGTTTTGCAAATTTCTCAACTTCCTTCTACGAGGAGCCAGCCTCACAAAATCTTCACTCGAGGGCAGTAACTGCAGCTTGTGCTCTGATTGTGCTGGTTTCTATTCTTTTTTTCCCTGGTTTGCTTCAAAATGTAATAAACCTCAGTAAACGGTGGAGGAGATGTCTCTGGGCAGACCCAGTAAACTCTGTGAACAGCAACAGCTTGCTGTCTAGGCTGTCAGTGGCAGAACAGAGCAGTCAGATCAGCAGATAACACAGAACCAGGGAAGCTTCTTGTTCAGACTTGTGCAGATATTTACCTGCCACGGAAGAAAAAATCTGAATAGCTTTTTGAGCATTTGCACTTACACAGGAAGATCTATCTGATGGTCAAATGACTGTGGGATTAAAGCAGGAGTGGATGTTCAAACACAGTTTATCAGGAGCCACTTGACTTGGCATATAGGGTGCTACTGAGTGGGTTTGTATATGCTCAGCACGGAAGTGGTTGCCTTAATCATGTCTTGTAATTACTGCTCTACACATCTTCACTCATCAAGGCCAGACTGGATGGGGCTGTGAGCAACCTGGTCTAGTGGAAGACATCCTGGCCCTTGGCTGGAGGTAGGAACTGGATGATCTTAAAGGTCCCTTCCAACCAAAACCACTCTATGATTCTACGATTCACTCTGCAAAAAAAAATGTACCAACTAGAGACTTGAGCATCTCTGTCACAGATTTCTCTTGACTAGAAGTTATGGACCTGTTTTGAGACAACCTACTTGATCGCCAGGGAACTACCAGGATTATAAATGCCTGTAGATGTACGCAAAATGCCTGCTTTGGGATTTATGTTAGTGGTTTAGCCTATGGCTCAAACTAGCAATTAACCTGCAAATTCCAATTAAGGCAAACGTACCTAGGTCTCAGGCAGAGCTTGGTGTTGAGATATACAAATGGAGAAACATTGTGGGAAGATTCTTACAACTGAAGCAGCATCACATCTCTACAAGCCACCATGTAGACTGTTGCTGAGACAAGCACAAAACTCAGGGTGATCTGACACATCCAAGGACTCCTTGGGCCTTCAGCACATGTTAGGATAACTGATCTAATAGGCTGGGGTTGCCAAGACTACCTATCTGCCTGGCTAATGGCCCTGCTGCCCTCCAGGAGAAGCCAGTGGGCTGGGAAATCTGGAGGTGGCATCTCTTTCCACAGCTCCAGGACAGTTACACTTGGCAGCATAAAGGGCAGGATACAAGAAGACAGAATAAACCCTGCTATTAAGAAGTAATCCAATAAACATTAACTCTTTGGCACTCCTTAGTGTCCTGTCTGGCCCCCTTGGCTCTGTATTTCTACCATTTTAAAAGGAACAGCAACACTACCTTTCTTCCCAAGCCTCGGGGATTTTTGTTTTCATGTGCACACAATTTCTTGTGTGTTTAAAAGTGGGAAGGGAGGCATTTGGGGTTTGTAGGAGAAAATCCTGTGGTTACATTTCATCTGTGAGAATCTGTTTCCCACTCCATGAGCTGTCCCTGCTCGCTGGCGTGCAGAGATGCTGCTCCAGCTGGCCAGCGTGGTCACTCAGAGTTGCAGGGAGGAGAATGTCAGCCAAATGCCTGAGCCTTGTCCCACGGAGGGTTTTGTGCAGCACAGCACAAATTCAGGCCAGAGCCCTGTCAGTGAGGATGTGCAAAGGTCAGGTCGCTGGGGCAAGAGGCTAAAAACAACCTATGATGCTAAGAAAGTAAATCACTACTTTTTGTAGCAGGTTGTAAAGCACTAAATAAAGGTGCTTTATTGCTGCTGAAAGCCTCACTTTTTCTTCTCTTCCCCTGGTTTTTCGGGTTTTTTTTTCTCTTTTAATGTATACGAACACATCTGTGAGACCCTGCTCAATGAAATGTGACATGGTAGCTTTTGTGTCCAGTCACTACTAGGAAGTGCTTCAACATAACCATCTGGAAGAGCTTCCTTCCAATTCTGATAATAGAGGGAAAAGTTAACCGGGCTGCCATAAAACAAATAAAGAGAGAAGAAAAAGGAAACCCCAGTGCCTTTTGTTAAGGAGGAACAGATGTAGAGCTGTAGCAGCCTGCCAGCTAGGTCAGGTCATATCAAATATTGTGGTTGTTTTCTTGTAGCCTGATCCTCCTTTTGAACTCTCTTTCAGCAATGAAGTTGTAAGGAATGAATTAAAGAAGCTGCCAGCCCTTCCAACCCCAGCACTGAAAGAGCATCCTTCCCTCGCTTACTGGTAATGTATCATTCTGCTGAGCAGCTCTGCAGTGTCTTATGCAGCACATGGGCAATAAGTGACCTGAGAGTGGAACTGGGATGCAGGGATTCCTCCTTTGCAGCTCTGGGTCTGCCACTGACATATTGCATGATTCAACATGAGCTGCCACCCTAGGACTCAGTTTCCCCTTCTGCCAAATGGCTGCAGTAATGTCTGGCCAGAAAATTCACTGCAAATGTTCAAATGTCCTGATGAAATCAAGAGACCTAATGTGCCAGTTCCTTTCCCAGCACTTTGCATCGATGCAAAGAGTTTTCCTAGATTGAAATGTCAGAGATTTGCACTGCTCTGTGTTAGAGTGATTGAGCTTCATCTTGCAAGTCCCCTCTGTATGGATCAGCTGAATTTAAAGGGATGTATTTCTCCTTTTATACAAACTAGGTGGTGTTTAGAGGTGGAGGTATGTGAGCTCTGTCTTTATTGCACTGAAAATTTAATCCAGGGTAGGAGCAGGATCCCAATTAAGTTTTGTATGCCCCACACATAGATTCTTTGTGCCACCCTGACTATCTCTTTTATCTGTGCAAATAGGAAAGAATTTGGGGAAAGAGTGATCATTAATGGAGAGATGCTTTCACTTGATTTTCCATTTGTCTCTCTTTCATGTTTGCCTTTCAAGTATTAGGCTATAAGCCTGGGGGTGGGAGTGAACTTCTTTATCTGCTACTCTTTTAATTTCTGCATGTTGGTAACCTGAGGATGGCAGGGGGAAAGAAATCCATTTGTAGTGTATGATCTCATTTCTTTCCCTTGCCAGGAAGGCCATTCACTTCTCCTACCATGGCTACAATATCAGAATTAGCTGTATCTTGTGGCAAGCTGTAGGCAAGCTAGTCTGTGAGGTCTCCTGATCACTTTCAGAGCACACCAGGAGAGACTCAGAGGAGTCCCCAGAGGAGGTTTGAAACACTGAAACAAAAGCTGTGAATCATCACAGTCTCCTGGTGCTTCTGTCTAAGAACTAAACCATATCTTTAGGAAAAATTGGTAAATGTAGGCTGCCATTTCACTGGAAGAAGACTGATCTCCCTATTTGGAGCATATGTTTCCTTCTTCCACAGACTAACCCACCCATTGGAAACTGGTGCATTACCAGCCAGGACAATGGCCCAGTCTGACCAACAGACTGGTAGCTCTAGCTAAAAGCCATCACAAGAGGAGTGGTGGGAACCAGCAGCTGTGGGTATGGCAGGCAAATCTGACCCTGCAACAGCAACATGGGCCAAGGACTTCCTAAAGTGTCCACAGGAAAGCAGTGACAACCCAGGCTGCCTGTCAGGTCCTGTGTTAGGTCCTGTGTCAGTTCTTGTCTGTTCCCACTGCTGGCGAGTATTAGTCAACATGTCTATGTCAAGGACTTCTGCTGAGAAGTCTCAGTGTGGTCTGGAGCTGCTTCTGCCCATAAAAACCTCTCCTTGGATCTGGGTGAGAAAAGTTGTATAAAAACCTCATGCTCAAAATGTATTTAGTTAAACACAAGATGCAGCACTTCTTGCAGCTGTACTTAATTTTGTGGGACTTCTCATGTGACTGAGAACAGGTCGCAGGTTGGGAAGCCAGTCATTGCCAATGGGGTAATAAAACCAATGGCTACAGTCCTGTGACTCCCTTGTAATTTCACCTCAATAACCAGGTCTCAGAGACCTCTTATAAATGAGTAGTTCCATTGTTTTTTAATGGTGGCTTTTTCTTAAAGACCCTCTGAAAGGCTGAATGCTCTCAAGAAGAGGCTGTTGGTCAATCAGATGAAAAGCCTCTGAGGTATGGATCAAACTTCAGTGATCTAAGAGGGCAGATTTTTTTAAACTCTGTTATCTGACACTTCTGCACCTCATGCAGATTACATAGTGGATAAAAATTTCATCCTGATCATTTCTGCTTGTAATCAGCTTTATGCTGCAGTTCCTCAGCATTAGCACAAAAGCAGTAAAAAGTGAATTTCCAGCTCTAGAAAGAAACATTTAAAACATTAGGGGTAGGATGAGTGCTTGCTCTAGTGAGTTTAAAAGAAACAAAGAAAAGAATCCTATGCTATATTTATACAGGCTGAAGTGGACTAAGAAGGGACAGAATGAACAATCTAGTAAATCCTATGATACCTGCAGCAAGATACTATGATAGATCTGCATGAAATAATAAGACTTTTCCATCAGACACCATGACAAAAACATCACCTGTTGCTCCTGTCAAACATAATAAGACCAGTGGAATGAATCCATGGTTCCTGGATGCAGCAAGGGCTGAATCAGTACAGCTTGGTGCCTCCAGCTTCACCTTTGTGGAGTCTCTCGGTTGCATACCCTTGCTGCATGCCTTTCCCTTCACTGTAACCTCTTGTTGGAGGTTTTTACACATCACGGCAAAGATTAAGCTTGCACTTATTATATCATCAGGATTTTGTTTCCAAATCTCTATAGATTAACTAGTTGCACATCTTATTCTCGAGCATCTCTTCATAACACTGATTACCAGTGAAGCAAGAAGGAGTTTGGGAGGCTTTTTTCTTCTGAAAAAGCTGAGCTTTTGGTCCTCCCATACAGCCCAGGAACTGGAGCCTGTGTTTTGATTGCTCTTGCACATGCATGGAAACAACTAACAGTATTTACTATCTTAGACACAAAACTAATCACGATGAGACAGGAGAGAACCCAGGTTAGTTCACAGCTCTCCTTTGCAGCCATTGGCATTGCATTTTCTCTCAGTTCAGATCCCCTTCAGCAAGCCAGTCCAGTACTAGGTTGCCAGTACAAAGGCAAGAGGGAAATGCAACAGCACAAAAGTGGGTGCTAGAATGGGAAGCAGGAATGAGAATCAATAAATCAATAGCAAAATAGACTTCTCCCAGGTTCCAGATTCCAATCAGACTTTGAATGAAAGCTTATTTTTAGCAACCTGAAGTATCAGCATCACCAGAAATTTCACCTCTGAAAATATCAGTTGAAAATCACTATTTAGTTTCTCTAATACAACACAGGCCTTAGCCTGTGATCCTGCCCTTGGTCCCTTTGCCCCAGGAGATGATCTGCTGGCTTCAGTGGGACAGTGTATGACTGCAAATGATGACATTAGTATGAGAATATAGACAAAGGTTAGAAACAGAACAACAGTAAGGCACAGCAATGAGTGGGCAGCTATTTTAAACAGCTCATTATGTTAGGAAAAGGGAAGCAATTGCCTCTGAAAATCTAGGTCTGATGATGAGAAACTCTGAACCTGCATTTGCTTGCAAGTTGTCTGCCATCCAGTCCTGTAAGTTGCAGGGACAGAAGGGATTTCTTGGTACTTCCAAAGAGCTTTATCAGGGCCCTCTGCTGCAGGATATCATCCACGTACTAATTTTTGTAGCTTTGGGGGGAATGTTTTATGAGCTGGCAAATGGATGGTAGTGTTTTGGCAGCCTCCATGTCTCCACATTAGTTAAGCATCCTCTGTCAGCCCTGTGTTATGAATGAGCTTCTATGTCACTGACACAGCAATGAGCCAGAGCAAGGGGAGAGGAGACGTCAGGTGGTGGTTCAGGCAGTGTCCCAGCACTCTCCCAGCTGTCAATAGCAGTGTGGCAGCCACTCAGAGGTGAACAGCTGAAATGAGAAAGGAGAATGTTTATAAGCTCTGCTAATGCTCCTTCTGACCTGTGAATAGTTTTACTTGTTTTCCCTGGCATGTGCTGAACTTACATGTCCATGACCTGGCATGTCCCAGAGCTGGAGGCAGAAAGTCACCTCTGTGCTGGATGATCCTTCCTGTGCACGGAAAGAAAAGGAAGTTCATAGAACTGTTAGAGGAGTGCCGGTCACACAGCTGGGGTGGAATTCATCTGACCATGAACATTTCTGCAGTGTAGACCTCTCCATCTGAACTAAGTGCCCTCAGCTCTCTTTGCTGTCAATAGAGACAAGCAACAGTAACCTCTTCCCAAGGAAGCCATCTGAAGTAGATTGGATGAATTGTGCTCTGGAGTATCTGTTTCTCACCCCAAAGTGTGACTAGATCAGTGTTGTAGAAAGGTGAAAGGCAGCAAATCCCACTCTTAAATTCATGGCTTGACAGATAATTCATGCCTTGTTTTTGCCCAAAAGTAGAAACAAAAATAATACTTATCTGGCATTGAACACCTGTAGACCCCAAAACATTGTACAATGAAAAGGAATGTCATCAATATCCTCACAAGGCAATGGAGGTTTCAGAGAGTGTTGACTGCATTGGATTAGGAGAACTGGGTAAAGCCTGGCCTATCCCACATCTTTTAGTATGCGTTGAGAACACAACTTGATTCATCCCACTGTTCAGGAAGACTCCCTGCTACCTGATCTGTCCTTTTGAAGGGAACAGGCCACCAATGGGCTTCCCTACCCAAAGGGTATGATCTGGGAACACAGCCATTGTTTTGTAATGATCATTTGTAAGAAAGCAGAAGTAATCATCCTATAAGTACATCTATCCTTTCCTTGAATGGTATCAGGATGAGAGCTTGATCTGTACAATAAACTGCACAGAGTAGGTCTCAAAGCTGTGAGCATTTTCCACTAGAGACACTCCATTGTTTTCTGAGAAGTCACCCTTGGCTTGTTCCTGTCTGAGACTGGGAGGAATTGCATCCACATGTAATCATGTTTTAAGAGGTAATTTCAAAGGGCTGTAAGCCCTCTCTGTCTATCTTTTTTTATTAAGAATGATGTGTTTTGGAGATCTTCCAGTACTGAACACTCATGTAACTCAGTTATTGCTCCAAAAGTAATCCTGTTTATGATAATCATGGCAGGAGACTTGGGCTCTGCCTTCATGTGCACGCCCATAACATCTGTGGTACTTGCTTGGATCAGGGGGCTGAACGTGGTTTCATAGCTGTTGAATTTATAGCTTACAGATCCTTTACTACCCATTACAATTATTGTGAGGGATTTGATGGGAGAGCTGAACCGCTCCTTTACCTATATCATTCGTCACCAACTCAATCAGCACCCTGTACTCGCTGTGGCCTGCTGGTCAGACATCACCGTGCCCCAGTAAGAGCATTACATTCACCAGTGACTTTTGGGGAAAGTCACTTGGCGAGTGAATAAGGAAAGCAGTTACTCTGAGACAAATGACAGGCTTGTGAGGGAACAGCTGGCCTTGCTGACAATCCGACAGACTGTCTACTTTTAATTGCTCTGTGCTGTCTACACTGGTGTTTCTGGTGCTCTGCCTTCCTCCCTGCATTAACAGGGATGGATGCACAGCCCCCAGCTCCTCTGTGCCAGGCCCCACGCCCCATCTGTGCGCAACAGGGTCATTTTTTTGTGGTTTCACAGTGCACTTCGTCCTCTTGGTAATGTCACAGAACACAACATCCTGTGTGATGGCACAGCAGGCTCTGTGTGTCCTTTACCTGAGCACATTATAAAGGCTCTGCCCAGCAAGGGCAGGAAACTTCTGTCTACAAAGAGATTCTATCTCCACACAGATCTCTCTGGTTCAAGGATGCATATGGGCAAGGCAGCAATGAGAAGACAGTCATATTAGCAAGGCTAGTGAAATGCTTTGCAGTTTTCCACAAAAGTCCCTGAGGGCACCTCCAGGCCTGTGGGCACTGAGGTCATTGACAACACCATCACACACTGCTGTGCCCCTTCACACTGTCTAGCAAGAAAAATTACCTTCAGTTCTGCCTGGGGAAGCATTATTGCATGGTGGACAACTGTGTAGCTGCCTTTAAAGGCCCCATTAGGGATCCCAGCTGGACCTAGGAAATGTTGGGAGGGAGGAATGTCAGTCCACATTGACCTGAACCATATGCAGCATAATGGCATCAGATATACACTTGGTGCTGATGGGGGCTTATGCAGGGCTGTTGCAGGGGGAGTGACATGCTTCACTCATAAGAGAGACTGGCAATGTGTTTGTGGATATAAACCAGTGATTTAACAGAGCTGGATAATAGACACAACAGTGGATTAAGAAGATTCAATGGCAAGGTTCACTTCATATTTACTGCACAGGGGACAGGGTCAGGCAAAACTGCCAGGGAGACCCTCCCATTGAGTCATGAGGTTCAGAAAGGACCCCCTCACGTTCTAAACTCCTCAGAGGGGAGTTTAGGCCCAGACTACATCCCAGACTTGGTAAATGGTTTATGTCTAAAGGATTACATGTGCACAATCAATCCTTTATATCACTTAGGATTTCACCATTTAGCATGCTACTAATCACTTTACAAGAACCTGCCTTGTGGCAAGGAATCTCTCGACCCCAAGGTGTAACCTTGCAAGGTGTCCCAGCTCAAGGAGAGATCCTGGCACGCAGCTGCTACTGTGCAGGAGAGCCCATTATGATCATCACTAAAGGTAATCATTTGAGCAGGATTTTTGGAAATACAGTTCAGGTTAGGCGTGAGGAGCAAGTGCGAGGTGGGGAGGGCACAAAAGTGGCATAAACTTTGTTGAGGTTTCCCTCCTCTTGGACTGGCAAGGTCTGTCCACTACCTTCAAAGGGACTCAACAGATTCCTTATTCTTGGTGCTGCAACATAAAGAGCAAGAGATTGGGTTTAAACATAAGAACTTGAGTACTCTGTCATGCCAAGGTACCAGAGCTGGTCCTGTGGGCATTATGTTGCTGGAATTTAAAGAAGCAAACTCAGACCCATCTAAAAGTACAAGGCTTGCAGGCTGTGCTGATTTGCATGGCCATAGGTTGAGAGGAATGCTGTTGAAATCAAAGGAGAGTGCTGTGAACCTTCAAAAGGCCTTATGTTTTGCCATGCTGTGACCCTGCTAGCACAGCTAATTGTATGCATCAAATTCGTTCTGTGTTCTCGTGCTGCCCATTCACTGCAGAAGAAGGAATGAGATTCTTTAAAAGTGAACTTACAGTTGTGTCTCGGTCATGCTGATCTGCTCTGAGGTGCTACATCTCCACCCTCTATGGGTGAATGTCTCAACATCGATTTATCAAACACACTCAGAACTGTTCTCTGACACAGAGGCCCAGTGGTGTGTAACAGTTTCCATCTATACCTTGAAACTGGGTCTCCAAAGCAGTGTTGGGAATGGGCTCTGGCCAAGAGTTGCCTGAGGGAATGTTAGTATAACCCAGAAGTGTGTAAAGGCACATCAGTACTTTAACACTACAAGGACCTAAGTTTGAGTGTCATGGAAGGATTCTCTGCCACTGTTTAACCTGCTATTACAGACATTGCCTCTGTGTACACTCCTTGGTGAGAGAGATTTCTCCAGAGTACTTCCATCAGTGCTTCTATATGTGGTTTTGTGCAGTCAGGAGTAACCTCTGAGGTGTAGGGCTGTTACTGGCCACCAATTTCTGAAAGCTTTGTTAGCTGTCAGAGAACTTGGCGGGCTTGGAAAGAAATTGCACCAGCTAGGGCAAAGCAGAGCTTGAGCAGCTCCAACACACAACTGTTTGCTACACTATGTAACATCACAGGTGTCATTTGTAGGTAAGTAAAGCTGTGAGGGAAAAGTCTGCACTTGTAGATACCATGTTTGTGAGTAGAAAAGGTTCTTCCAGAATGTCAACTATAAAATCATTTTTATTCTCAGTCTTTGAGTCTCTCTTGTTTCCTCTGGGCTGCATCAAATCCCTTCATCTAACATTTTTGCTTGGCATCTTTTGATTCTCTCAGTCAGTAGCTATGTTAACAGAAGTATCTCTTCACCTTTTGGCAAGATTCTTCATCATGATACTGACATTACATTTAATTTCTTCCTTTCCAGTGAGGATCGAGTCATTGAACATTACAAGAAACTAAATGGTCAGACAAGAGGTCAAGCAATTGTGAAGTAAGCAAGAGTGACTTCTTTGTTTTATCAGAGAACATTTGTACTGGACTGTAAATACAATCTATAACTACATCTCCCACCTCATATAATGCTTTTATTTTTAACTATTTATATACTTAAGCATATTTTTTTCAGATCATCCTCTCAGCTTCTCAGACATGTTATTCTCTTATGTGTTGTTTTGCAGTTACATGAGCATTGTAGAATCCCTCCCAACATATGGAGTGCATTATTACGCTGTAAAGGTACGTGCTGGAGAAAAGAGTCATTTATTGAATTAAGCTGTTGTTGGAGAGGGAGAGAGAGGGGTACAAATAACCCTCCTGCTTTCAGAATACAATACAAGCCTCGTAAAGTCTCCTTACACTTCCTGCAGTAGGATAAACTTATTTCAACTCAGTAATAGTATGTTTGGTAAATATAGCTCCAAAGAGGAAAATCCTGTTCTTGGAGATAAAACTGTAGCAGTCCTATTGTGCTGGAGATGTTCAGCCCACAAGCAGCAGCAAGCTCTGATGGTGCCAATGAACCAGCATCAAAGGTACAAGACAGCCACATTGCTGACAGACTCAATGATTTGCACTTTTTTAATGGTTCCAGAAGGTCAGACTTTTCCCAGCAACTACATCCTTGAGCAGCTAACTAGGGCCAGCTATGAAGGCAGACTGCAGCTGCCTTCACTTGAGATATAGGCAGATGGATACAGATAGAATACAGCTTTGTATTGCCAAATCATTGTCCCACACCATAGAGGTAACTCATTCTCTTCTCCAAACACCTCTCTGCTTCCAACTATGTGGATATCATGCAGGTATTCATGAAATCTTTCATTTTCTTTTGCCTAATGATTTATCACCAAATCTTCCAGGCATATTATTATTATTATTATTACTACTACTACTATTACTTCCCTGCCTGACCAGCTGGATAACGTTGTTGGTTTGTTGTTTGGTTTTTTTAAAAGTAGAGAAATCAATAGACATATAAAGAAAGCTAGATCCACAATCCCCAGAGCCTATGCCCTCATTCATCACCCCTGAAGTTTCAATGTGTTTCATCATTATCTCTCTGTACAGATTATATAGTTTTTTTCATACATCTGTAGTATCTTGTTTACATGGGATTCCATGAAAATACAAATATCTGCCAGTACCTGTCTCAGAGAGATGTGTTTCTAGTCTGTTCCTGATAATCTGTATGGCATTTTGCAAAAAAGCATTAGAATCATGGGATGATAGGGGGTGGAAGGCATCTTATCCTCATCTTTCCCCAAAGGGCAGGACCCCTCCAGCACCCTTTGCATCCAGACTTCATGGTCTACTCTGGGTCAAGAAAGATCTGGTGGACTAGGCTGGCTGATCAAGCCTACAAACACTTGGGAGCTATTCCAGTGGACTTGTCGTGATCAATAAGTACCAACAAGTAGCAATGAGGCAGCAAATCTTGCATGTAAAAGGTTTTGCTTCTGCCTGACGGGGGGGGGTTGGTTTTGCTGTGTTTTACCCTGCCATTCTCTATCACATTAACAGAACAGACATAATTTCATTGAGGACTCCAGTTCAGTAAATTGCAAAGAGGCTGGTATCAGATATCAGCCATTACTCCATAAGGCCATTTTATTGCACACTCAGACACAAAGCAGTTGGGTCCGAGCCTGTCAGACCTTATCACTTGGTAGCTCTCAGATCCCATTACTGCTGCATTTTCAAGATTAATGCTAAAATCCCTCCACATAATTCAAGTCAGCTGGGTGATTCACTTCCCTTGCTCTCCAATCTCTGAGTGTTCAGACTGAATAATTTACAGGGAAGAGAAAGAGGATGCACCACTGCACAGGGGACCCATGTCAAACTTCTTCACCTCCCCTGGCGGCATTTTGGGTAACTCAGTCACACATGATGCATTTTAAATAGTTTTATATGTCAAGGCCAAAAGTAAAACAGATCTCTCCCAAACACCATGGAGCTCTGTGACTTGGGGAAATTCAGCAGGGGTAAATTTAAAGGCACACATGGCATTCAAAGACATTGCTTAGAAGCAAGTCTTCACCTTGAATAACAACCAAGGAAATCTCCAGAATTTCCCCATCCCATTCAATATAACTCCTCCTGTTTTCTCTTCCAGGACAAGCAGGGAATTCCTTGGTGGTTAGGACTTAGCTACAAGGGGATTTTTCAGTATGACTACCATGACAAAGTGAAACCAAGAAAGGTAAGCATTTACTTTTCTATCAAGGTCTGAGCTTGCCATGTGTGTTGTAGCTTGGTTTGAAGGTGTGATGTACACCAAAGGCTGGCCGTGATTCATGGGATTTTGGAGGACGTTAATTTTCTCCCAAACTTGTCTTGAATGTCTGCAAAAAAAAAATTAATGGACTCGTCAATTATTAAATGCTGTGGTATGAGAGGGGAAATAGGCATCACTTAGTCTGGCAATTGACACTTCTGTTTTGCAAGGTTCATAAGACATAAATGGGAACTGAAGGACTGATCCTGGCAGGAGCTGGAGGTCTTCTATCCACTGGCTATGGCTATGACAATGGCTATGGCTGAGGTTCCTCAGCCAATGCTTGATAGTCTGTTGCAAAGCCAAAAGTGATCTGAGAGAGAGAGAGGGAAGACAAGACAGGAAAGATTTGTCCATTAATTAGAAAAAGGAAAAAAATGCATGTTCATTCCAGGAGCAGCATTACATTTGATAAGCAACAATTATACTAACTGAAGAGTTGATGTCAAGCTAATGGGGAAAGGCAACTTTCATCACATGTCTAATTACAAAAGGCATTTAAAAGCTTGTGCCCAGTGTCTGATTTGTTTAGGAACTTGACTTTGAAACAGCTCACAAAGGAAAGCATGGCACGCAGAGATCTGATCACTAATCCAGAGTTTGGTCAGTGAGAACTAGCCATTCTGGTCTCTTAGAATCTTGGAAGACCAATATGCTTTAACTCCAAGCTCTCTAGAGGAGGGAGTACAGCTATTTGTATGGACACTCTTACAGTGGAGTCAGGTCTTTTGACTACATCCCTAGGTACGGGTGTGGATAAAAAAGACAAATGCACAAAAGCTTCTGCACCCATTATCATAGAATCATAGAATGGTAAGGGTTGGAAGGGAGCTTTAGAGATCATCTAGTCCAACCCCCATGCAGAAGCAGGTTCACCTAGATCAGGTCACACAGGAACATGTCCAGGTGGGTCTTGAAGACCTCCAAGGAAGGAGCCTCCACAACCCCTCTGGGCAGCCTGTGCCAGGGCTCNGAGCCCAGAACTGGACACAGGACTCCAGATGAGGCCTCAGCAGGGCAGAATAGAGAGGGAGCAGAACCTCCCTTGACCTGCTGACCACACTCTTCTTGATGCATCCCAGGCTGCCATTGGCCTTCTTGGCCACGAGGGAGGCTTTCAGTGCATCTGAAAACTGGTATTTATTTCAGTCCTTCCACATTGCCTAAGAGAAATCCAGCTAAGGGACGTCCTGTTCATTTGCGAGGAGGAAGGTTTTGATCCCCTGAGCTCATCTTACTAGGCTGGCCCATGTGTTCTGATTTTCTTATCTAGGATGCCATCCAATATAAAAAAACCTCTCCTTTCTGAGCACATGCCCTGCAGGTAGGCATGCACAGTCTGTTAGCAGCATTATTTGTTGTACTGCAAACCCGTGGAGACATCAGGAGACAAGTTTTCAGGCTTGCTTGCAGGCTGCAGAACTGGATGATTTGAAGCAACTAGGCAGCTCTTCTATGGATGCAAATGCTTCCACGCTGAATTAATGTACTGCATTTCTCTACATTGTCTCTGTGCCAAGATTTCCCCCCGCCCTTTCTTTCACCTCCTCTGATCATATTCAAGTTGAACACTGCACAGCACATACAGGTATCATCACATATTAAAATAAACAGGAATCGAGGTTTTGGTAGAAAAAGAAACTGCTGAGGAGGTAGCAGGAGGCAATAGGTGCATTGATTAGCCTTTTATTCATTGAAGGCTATTAATGAGGCTTTTTATTCATTGTAGGAAAGAATGAGGGGAGTAAAGAGGTCTTCACAGAGCATCTGTGCTCTAAAAGACACATCTAGTTGGGATCAATCATTACCTGCAGGGCAAGCCACACGCACACGTGATAGCTTAAAACATGCCTAGGCTAGGTGTTTGCACCCACATATCTAGATTAGTGCCAACCCCTCAGGGAAGACATGTCCTTAAAAGATGCCTTCAGAAGTCAGTTTCAGTAACAGAAACATTTATTTGATGGAAAATGATGTCCTGCCATGCCAGGACTCATCCATTCCCAAGCTGTAGCAATTTGTATCAACCCTGATGGGATAAAAGCATGAGAAGAAAGAAGAAGTCATGTTCTCTGACTGCAGCAGAGAAGACAGCCATTTCCAACTGGAAGAATCAAGCCTCCATTCTCAGCTTCTCTACTTTCCCTTCTCAGCTGCTCAGGCTGATCCTGTCCGTAGCACGGGTTTTGGAGCTTGATACCATCTTGGGCAGCCTCTTTGCATCTCCACTAACCTATCTCTAGCTCTCAAATTGCCCCTCAAATCAGGGGCTGTAGGCATTTCCTGCCCTTTTTCTGCAAGTGTAACTAATGTGCCAGTTTTCTCTTTGTTGGGATTTTATTTTTGTCTCAGCAAATTATGTATGAAATGCAGGAGACCCCAAACAATAGTGCTGCCCCGTGTACAAACCACTGAGAACTTCTGTAGCTCAGCAGAAGTGGTCATAAATCTGTGAGAGAAAATTGGGTGGGAAGAGAGAGCAGGAATTTCCAGGCTAGAATTTGTCCATTGCCATAATCCAGAGGCCACAGCAGTGAAAAGACAGCCCAGATGAGCATTTCTCTTTTACATGATGCTTGCAAACCCCATCTGTTGGCAGGGCTATCCCAAAAGGCACAGCCTAAATCAGGGACAGGAGTTGGGTAGAGTGGCTGTGGCTTCCTTATTTCTCCATCGAGCTCTTTTACTCTCTGCAGAGCACGTAAAAAGACCTCTTGCTCTACACAGGTGGTAAAACCCCTCTGGCGAGAGCAGCTCAACTGCCTCAGCAAGGTGCAACGTTTAATCCTCTGCTAATTAGATTGTAAAATTGCACTTGATAACCCTGACATCTGAGAGCTTACCATAGTGTCTGATTCATTTCACTATACCAACATGGGCTGGTTCAAGTCTCTGCTGTGAAAAGGGGAGGGGTGAAACTTACTGAGTTTTCTGCAAGGTAAAATTAGGGGGAGGAAAGGGGGAAAGAGATTATGTCCTTTCTGATCTTTATTATTTTGTTCCTGCACATTGCCAAGGTCAGAAACAAATTGAAAATTACAGTGGAAAAGTAAATCTCCCTTGGAAGAAACACAAACAGAAAACTGCAGCAAGAAACCAGCTGCAACCGAGACATTTATATTAAATGCATATAAAAATCTTGCTTGTCTTATAAGGGAGATTGTAATGTTTTCCTATTATGTCATCCTAGATAGATTTCCGTGCTTACTGTGTTTGCAAGTAAAACTGTAACCCACACTAAGCAGCTGAGCTTCCCATCCAGACCATCCCATTAGCAGTCAGTCAAAACCACACTTTTATTAAATTGCTGGAGTAAATCAGCCATGTGTCTCTAGAAAACTAACTACGTTTGTCAGCAGGTTGGATGAGGCCAGAGAGGAGAAATGAACCTGGTGCAAGGCCAGAACCTGATCTTTGCTTGTGCTATTCTCACTCAGGCATAAGTCCTGCAGCATTACCGTGGATACAGCTGAGACTGGGTATCTGGCACCTAGTCTGAGGTGGTTCAGGCTGGAATGCAGGGCTATTAAACTGGAATGCAGCTGGCCTGCAGAGCCTAATGTGACTCTGTGCTTCTATTTTAGTGTTCTCTCCTGCCTATGCTTGAATTCCGTGGAAGCCCTGAAGCTACCCAAAGCCATCACTCTGAGACCATTCTCCTTTCTGTTTTTTCTCCTGTATGTTCCCAGGCTAGCTCACAGTCAGCCCTGCCAAAACCCAGATTTTGGTCCATATGCTATCATCTGATCATTCTTGAGTATTAGATAAATGCAAAAGTTTCAGTATACCTCACAAAATCCATCACTGCGGTTGGACAAGCAGGGAGTATCTTGCATGGAAAGGTGTCTGCTGTACTGCTGTTCTGGAAGTTTTGTAGTAGCTTGTAGAACCAGGTCATTTGTGTAGCAGCAGCAGCACACAGCATCCAGGATGGGCAGAAATCCATCTCCCTGATCTCCCTGATTCCCTGCTGAATGGTCAGCACCATTCAATAGTCATGATAAGTCAAAGTAAATTCTTTGGAACCAGGTCTTCAGGTTGGATGTGCCAGCACTACTCTCCCTCCCACAGGCTGTAGTGACCAAGCCCATAGTTTTCAGAGAAGTGTCATTAGAGGGTTTATTGTTTCCATTGCAGAGCCATTAGAAATAAAGAGCAAGGCACTGCAGCCTCTCTATGTGACTATATTGTCTATGAGAGGTGTTTGTTCATTTTACCCAGCAGGTAGGAAGGTAACTCCACTCCAACTCAAGAGACCTGTGTTGTGAAGTAGAAGTGGCATAGCCTGGAGACCTGCATGCCTGAGCAGCTGTAGTAGCACTAGGCATATCTCTGTTGTTCCAGGGAGATATCCACACTGATTTAAGAGCCTGAAGGCATCTTCTAGTGTACACAGCTTAACAGTTAGTAAACAATTAACTCCAAGCTGAAAAATGAATGATTAACAAAGTCAGCCAAAGGACTTCCTTATGGCAAGTAAACAGAGAAACTGTTTAACTTCTAACCAAAAATAAAACGACCTTAAAGGAGGGTCTGGGAGTGTTTGGTTGCTTTGCAAGAAATACCTCTATGTAGTGGTATCCCATTTCCTTCCACAGACAGCTAGTGGCAACAAAACTTACCGTGAGCTTTTCTCAGAGTCATAAACATTATCAGTGTTCACATTCTCTGGCTGACTGAAGAGAACCCAAGGGGAATAAAGACTTTTGGAAATAAGATAAAATGTGAGGCATCTCAAAATTCAGCTGTGAATGTGGCTTGACAGAGATGTTCCCTACAACAGCCAAACATCAGTTTCTGCCATTTCTTCCCAGCACTGTCCTCTCTAATGATGAAGCATGCTGTGAAAACACCCTGTCCCTTGCCATAAGGTCTCCATAACACTCTCTGGATTCTCATTACAGAAGAATTTGATTCGTAGTGTTGCTGCAGATCCAAAGCACTGGTAACATATTGACTTTCCATTTATACACAGAAAAACAAGAGCTGAGTGGGATCCATCCTACCAAGCAATAGAAAGCACATGTAAAATCAGAAGCTTTAAAGAGTTTGGTCAGAGAGAAATCACCTGCTCGTGCATAAGCAGGTAATCAGCACATTAACTCTATCCAGAAAGTGAAAGATTGCTGCGTGATGTCACTTGGCCTTTTCCAAACAAGAGATAGAGTGAACTTTCCCAATTCCAGAGGCAAAATGAGATATTTACACAGAAGGAGGAATAACCTAATTAAGGGCTGCTTTATTGCAGAACAAATAGAGATCCTCCCTGCTTTAGGGCATAATGAAGCACTGTCAAGTCAGTAATTGCACTGATGGAGTGGTTAAACTTGTGCTTCCTGTGGTGAAGGAATGACAGAGCAGTAACTTAAAACAACATAAAGTAGAGATTGATGTGAAATGTATAGAAACTAGCGAACAACAGGGAGGAGGAAGCTGACAAATTGGTCTCTATTCTGGCTGATCACAGAACATCAGGACTTTCAAAAAGGCAAAAGAAACACGAAATTCAAGTCAGTTACAGAGAGCCCATTTCACTTGCATAGCTCCTTGCCAGGTGACACAACAGAGGTCAAGGCCTTCGAAGGGCTAAAGACGGGACTAAAGTGTGACCCTCCATCAAGAGTTTTAACATTGAATTGGTTGGTTTCAGGCAGGATTTTGGGAGGGGTTATAAACCTTCACGTTTAAGAAGGTTGTTTGATTTGGCAGCAAAGTAGTTTCTGCTGTCAGAGGTATAGAGTATGTGTAACCTTCCTCTTATTGGCATGCCACAGAGCCACAGGGTGTATTCAGCAAGGGCTGGCCTTTCTCCTGAGCATCCACAATCAAGTGTGGTCAGAGACAATATATTGGACTCACAGCTGACTGGGCTCTTCTTGGAGCAGCATCATTTCCTAAGACCTTTGTAAATATCTTTGTGTTGCAGACAGAGACCAAAGATTTCAAATTTACAAATGGCACAAGAGGAACAGAAAACATTTCCAGGAAACATTGGTTTAAAAGCTACTGGAGTCTCAGTGGCATTGCTATGATAAATTATTCACTGTGATTAGCTGACTGTTAAGGGCTACCTGCTGACTCTCTCTGCTCAGCGCTTTTATTTCTCTTCCCGTTGCTGATCCTTCATGCTTTTTGGATTATGGACTTGGCTGTAAACTGAACCAGTCTTCAGGTCACGGCAGGTTCAACTCATTTTATAGTGCAGTAATTCAGTCCTGAGTCAGTGTTTGAAAATGTGGAGCACTAGAACAGGGAGACATAGATAAAGTGAGGTTCCTTACCATGCTATTTCTTTGCATGGAGAGAGGTTGCTCACTCCATTTCCTTCCATATCAAAATGTAAGACCCAGACCTGTGACTGTTGAGGAGCAGCCATAGTTTAAGCCTTTTCCTTGTTGAAATGTCTTCATCCACTCCTGTTACACGGGAGTTCTCACTAGCACCTTTGTTGCTGCTGTTTGCCCTTGGTTTGGGTTGTCTACCATCCAGCACCAAGCTCATCCCCTCTCAATACCCACCTCTCCATGCCTCACCACTGGACTTCATTGTGCCAGAAGGCTGCCAGGATCAGCAGGAGATGAATAAATCAGATCAGAGCACATTGGGCTGGAAAGCAGGCTTCTGTCCCTGACACTGAGGATTTCCAGGGGATTTGGCCGGACATGTCACTGGGCTGTCATTCAGGGAACGTTTCTTTTGGCAGCTGTATCAGCTGAAGTGGTCTCCACCACCCTCCTCCCCCATTGCAGTCCCACCACCGCTGCTCATTTCCTCCCCTGGGCCCCTTCCTCAGCCATGCTGCTATAATTGTGTGGCCGGGAAGGAAACTGCTCCAGAGAAGGGATCAGAGCTCAGCATAACCCAGACAAAAAAATAGTCACTTCTAACCTCAATCAGTTCCCAATCCCATTCACCATCTGGCCCACAATCAGTATCCCCCAGGACAGCTGTAGGAGCTGGGTATGGGTACAGGCTGCATGAATCAGGGCAGCCAGAGAAAGAAACTGCTGTTAACCTACACAATAACTTCATGGAGCGAGACAAAGGCTCCACAACTCAGGACAAGATGGAAGGAGTTTGGCTGCATGGAATTTGCCATGGTTGAAACAGGAGGAATGAACAGTTAGGTATGGGTCATCATCACCACTTTTTCTCAGATAAGCTGGTAAAAGTTTGCTTCAGTGTATTTCCCAGACGAGATTCTTCTCAGGCCACTAGGTAGATTGTCTAAGTAAAGCAACTTCTTAAAACCACAGAATAACACATAGTCTAGGGCACTGCTGGTTTTTAAGGAAAGCAGCACTAATTTAGTGGTTTAGCACAGTGATGGTGTGTACTGTGGTGGTTCTATCAGGCATACAGTCCCGAAGGATTTCTGTAAGGATTTACATTCACAAAGGCTACAGAATGACGTCCCATCCCCTGATCCGGCCAAGTGAAGTCCATGGCTACCATTAAATATGGGAGTAGTTCCATCAAAGTAAAACGCCCTTGCTTTAAGTGCTCTGTCGCATTCAGATCTTAAAGGGTAATTCTCCATAAAAGCAGCAGCCAAGTCTTAAATGATTCTGCAGCACACAGCAGGAACTTCAACAAGATGCAAAGACAAATCAGGCCGACTGCACAAAGTAGAACAAATTGGACCTCGGCGTCCTGGAGTTAGGATGGAGATCTGGAGCAAGTAGAAGTCTCCTTAAGCACTTGTGCTTGGCCCTGAAGCGGTAGCAGGCTCCCCATGTGCCCCAGCCTCCTCAAATGCTGTTTCTTAGCTCACCAGAACCCACTACTCCAAAGGCTTGGGCGTTTTTATCACCAGCTGAAGCCACGTAGGGACTCGGTTATTCAGAGGCATCTTTAAGTCAGTGGCCTGAGCTGAAGGCTCAGAAGGTCAGGCACTGCAGCCCATTTGGGATTGCTGCTTCTGTAGCAGCCCATATGCAGACATTCTGCATGACAGGAGTATTTTTAGTCACACAGACTGATATGCGTGTGCATGGCCATAGCCATGTGGGATGGGGATGGCAGTTCCTGTGTTTTAGTTCCAAGATGGGTGTTCTTTAGTCATGTCACTAGAGAATACAAAAGGATCCTTAGGAAACAGAGCAGCAGGAACGGTCTGTGGGCGGCATAAATCATTCCAGAACACCATGGCTGACTCATAGGCTATAGACTGGGGATCCTTTATCTAATAGTTGATATATTATGTCAGAAAGGAGAGATCTTCAGTGCGGGAAGATCTAGCCGCTTTGATTTGCTTGCAGAGGATAAAAGGGAGACAATTTAACTTATAAGAATCAGGGGGAAAAGGAAGTTCTGGGAGACATATTGATTTAGACACACCAGCATGGTGACAACAATGCAACATCTAACAGCATCTATCAGATGCATATGTGCAGTGAAGGGAGATTTGGTTGTATACAATGTCAAAGTCTGATTTCCCAGCCTGCATACAGTTATAGACACAAATATCAAGTTGCATTATGTAGACAAATAATGCTTTGTCCAAATAACGACTCTTCCCTCTATGATCTGATGCTTTGCTGTCTCTCTCAGACAATAAACCACTCTGAAATTTAATAGGGAATTGTCTCTCCATAATGGAAATGAATGCAGAGTGGTGATTATATAGATGTAGCTGAAATTTCTGTTTGGTGAAGCCAGAAACATTTGTTGGGGTGGTGTGGCCTCATGAGAACAGCACATAGCAGAAAGGATCTCAAATTGGACCAGATATTGTTTGTCTGTTTGGCAAAAAAAGGAGTCCTGAAGCCTGAGGGGAAGAAGTAATTAGATAGTGGGCTGAGATTGCTGACAGACCACTCAAAATCTCACTTAGCCAAGCCACTCTCTCATTCCATGGGGGAAGGGAGGCCGGCAAGCCTCTGGGAAGATCACTGGTGGGGTTCTTTCCCACATCAAATCACACAGGAAACCTTTTATATTTGTTTTTGTTTTTGTTTTGGGAAGTGAAAGAGAAAAAAAAAATACCCTAAACTAATAGAAACACAAGAATGAATGGAAGTGTGGCAGGATAGAGGGCCAAGTTACGGTGCAGCAGCATCCCCATCTCGTGACCCGGGGGCACCCTGAGCAATGGATCACACTAATTCACAGGTGACTGCCCAGGGAAATCTCTTGGTAAATCAACCCCTGAAACAAGAGTCCATTTGTTTGAGCTGAGATGGTGCTGTTCTGCCTGGACCAAATCCTTCCTCATTCACTCATAACTAGTTTGACAGAAGTATGATTGATGTGAGCAGGGTTGGCTTGAGGCAGAACCACAAATCCAGGCCCGGAAACCATGGCCCCACTGAAACCTCTGGGACAAAACTGCCATTGACTTCACTGGAGCTGTGATTTCCAGCGAGTTTAAGGCCTAAAAAGGGACCGCTCACAACCTCCACCCTGACCTCCTGCATAACTCAGCCCCTAGAATTTTGCTTGCTGGTTTGTTCAGTGGAGGGAATTGCGTTTCCAAGGAGGAATTTTTTTGTTGGTTTGAGTAGGGTTTTTTTTTTTGTCTTTAAAGTGCAAAACACAAGAACTTGGGAGTTTGTAGCACTCATAGAAGCTGTGTGAAAATACTGTCATTGTTTAGTTCCATTGTTTAGGACCAGTTTTAGTATCGGGATGTCATCCCGGGCTGGCTCTTGCCCATAGCATTTGGGGTTGCATTTGGGCTGTTAGAAATGTGCCACGTTATTTCCCTGCCTTTCCTAGAAGCCTTTCAGAACATCCACTCTGGGTGAGCAGCCCATGCATTTGGAGGGATGATTGTTCCTTCTGCATGGTATGATTTAACAAGGCATTAATCATCTAAGAAACTGCAAGACTTGAAGGACTGGAAGACGCCACATAGGTCAGTAAGTCCAACAGCAATTACAGTTGGCCACTTACTAGATGTTTAGAATCAAAGAAAAATATGGGGTCAAAAAGGCTTCTAAAGTCTCTAGCCCAACCTGCTGATGAAAGCTGGGCCAGCTTCAGAGCTGATCAGGTTACTCAAGGCTGGTGTTACCTTCCCTGATGGGTTTGGTTTGGGATCTAGTCAGAATTTCCCTTGCTGCAACCCTGCAACCTGTGTTCATTGCCTCATACTCTCGCTGGGCACCTCTGAGGAAAGTCTGAGTCCAGTCTCCTTTGTAAGTCCTCTTTAGGTCACCAACAGGAGCAGACAAACATCAGGTAGATCCTCTGTAGACTGCTGCAAACAGTTTGATTCTCAACAGCCACCGAAGGTGAATATCTGTAACCCCTCAGTAACCCCATTCTGCCAATGCCCCATCTCAGATGCTTCAGGGTAAGAGTTGAACACAGAAAAGAGGAATAAAATGAAACACCAAATACCTGGATGTTTATATCTGGTTTTAACAGACCAAATGCAAAAGGGTTCACGCTGTGTCCCCAGCCACAGTGTACACCACCAAGTCCTGTTCTTCTGGGCACAGCAGGCAGAAGACACTGTCAGGGACCCAGTAGCCCAACCTCAGCACAGAGAAACCTAAGAATTACTCCAAAGGTACAATTTGGGCAGGTTTCTCTAATCCAGAGAGCACCATGCACCAACCACCAGTGCTGCCCTCCAGCAACCCTCTCTGTCCTGTCCCTGAGCTGCAGGGTGACACAGGAGCCAGCAACAGCCTCATTACTTCCAGGGATTCCCAAATGTATGTCGTGATCACTCCACTAGATACATGGGCAAGGCTCCCCAGGCACAAAAGGGACAGAGCACGGCCCAGTGCCTGGCACAGACTAACTCAGCTCCACACACTGCAGCAATAGCCGAGTCACCCAGGACATGTGGTGAGTCACCCACGCCAAAGTTTCATTCACAAAACCCCCCTCCCTTCTTTATCAGCAGCCTCTGGCGTTTTTCAAAGGCTCTCAGGCTGACCAGACCTTCTGCTGTGTGCAAACCCCACGGCACTGGCCCCACGGTCAATACAACCGGTAGAAACCTTCCTCAGACTCACGTGGCTGAAACGGATGCGGATCCCTGGGCCTCCTCTCCTCCAGGCTCAGCTTAATTAGGGAGCAGCCAGCAAACCACAAGTGTGCTCACAAAAGAAGCTTGCGTCTGAAGGGCTTTTGACTGCAGCTCTTTGTGACCAGTCACAAACATCTGGTGCCTGGCAAGCTTGTCTGCTTCTTGGAAGGGGAGTTCCAATAAGAAAATTCCTGTAGCTTGCACCTGAACTCTCCACAGCACACCGTGCAGCACTGCAGCTCTCCCCTGGCTCCTCTTCTAAGCTTTGCAGAAAAGCCATTTCTGGCACTGGTTTCCTCACCATCTCCCCAACACACTTTAAACAGTACCCATGGTCTGGTAGGGACCAGTTATTCCATGGAATGACTGTGGGTTGATAAACAGTCTTGCAAATTCAAGTGAAAGTGTTGGGTTTAGTTTTATTGACACGAGGAAACCAAGCCCATAGTGAGGACAATCCTCCTGGAGAAGGAGGGAATAAGGGTAATTCTTTCCTCCTCTTTTAGTAGCCCCTTTCCCGTTCCCCTGTGTGTGCAAGTGTGCAGCTCTGCTCAAAAGCCAGTCCCAGGAAGGCTTCCTTGAGCATCTAATGAAGATTTAAATGATCTCATGTGCAGCCTGTAATGATGATGGCCACCACCAAAAATTGTTCCCATGTGAAAGCTGCCCAGTACTGCATGATCCAGAACGGGCTGCTCCGAAGAGATGCCAACAGGCAAACCACCACATCACAGGCCCTCAGCTCACCACAGGCACCACTAATTGCCCCCTTGTCTGTGGGCTCCAAGGGAAGGCAGCTGCCAAAGGGCAGGGGAACTGTGCTCACAGCTTGCCTTGCCCAGTGACTTTCTCCTAAGCCTCATTTTCAGCATGTTTGGGGAGATGCTGTCCCAGTCCCTGCCGTTAGGTACCTTTTGTCCAGGAAAAGCTACTACGCCTCTAATAACAGTAGTCAAGCCAATACAGGTTGTGCCATCCATAAGGACAAGCCTTGCTAAATTAACCAAAGACAATCCTAAACCAAATGACCCAAAACCAGACCAAAAAACATCAGTGCAGGAAGAGGCAAGCCTGATGTGAACATGGATGCTTTGACTCAAACTAGCCCCAAAACCAGCACACATTTGTTGCCCTTGCATCTCCACGAGACCCCTGAATTTACGACCAGCTCCCTGCTGTGGCTCCTATTCCCCAGAGAAGGTTGTAAGCACCAGAGTAGTAAAAGGATCTTGATGGGTAAAAATTATGCTGCCATTTAAGAAGACCCACTAATGGCACCTCGTGCATCTGTCACTGAATTAACAACATCAATTTGAAACCATACATAAGCTGGGCAAGCAATGAAGGGAACAGCTTGCTTACATTAGGAGATCTGGCTGAAGAGAGACCTCGGGCTTTGTTTCTCCTGGGGGGTTGTGATCAGCTAACAGGAAAGCAGATACTTTCTTGAGGGTATTCACATTTTTGCAGATTGGATTCCTTACATGTAAGGAAAGGTGAGACCTTTCAGATCAATGTGGGCAAAAGGAGTGCTGGAGACTGCAGAATAACATTTGGGGAGCAGTTAGAGTGACTGTAAAACACATGTGTATGTTCTGGAGAGCACAGCTGTGGAAAAAAAAAGATACAAACTCGGGTTGTGGGGTCACTTTCACCCTCTCCCTCCCAAGAGCTGGGATTTGTCTCCTTGTGCCCGTGCCAAGGAAAACAAAGAAGCTAAATATATAAATGCAGCCATCTGAGGAGCTGTTCCAGTGCCCAAAACGTAGGTGTCTTAACACTGTTTTAGGCACTGCTGATGATCCATGACACCTGTGTAGGGCCGGCAGGTATGGCACCAGACTCACAGCAGCTCCCTCCTCCCCTTCCAGGGCAGGAGCCAAACATCCTATAGCATGGCACTCCGAGGCATGGTAATTGGCACCCACCGCCTATGTTTGGGCATCTGAGCAGCTCCTCCAGAACCCTGTGTGTTTGGACAGATGGAATTAATCACCAAAGGGAAACAGAGCTGCAGTGGATGAACCAAGCACTGTGAGGTTTGGTAGAAGAGAGGATAAAATAGGCAACAGGAGCAGAGGGGACAATGGGGCAGTCTGAGGGAGGAGGGTTGGGGGGCAGAGCAACTGAGCTGCCAGCAGCTCAGGGAAGGGTTTCAGATCTCTTCTGCACCAGGCTGAAGTTTAGTCATAAAGGACAACAGGGGATTGAGGGACAGAGGGGTGTTCTCTGAAGAGTGTGATCTGCTGGGTGTTTTTTTTTCACTCTTACGTGTTCCACGTGTCTGAGTGTCTCCCACACACGTCCTCTGCAGATGCCGTGCAGCACGGCCACGTTATCCTCCCTGCCGTGTCTACGGGCAGCTGGAAGCACAGAGGGACTGGTTTGGCAGCCCACGTGACAGTCTCAGGCTTGACTCCCATCGTTGATGGTGGGAATTTAGGCCCATAACTTTGTTTTCAGGAGTCAGACTTCACACCCAGCCCTCAGCTCCTGGCATAAGCCATTCACCCCACGTCTGTCCTCCCTCAGTGGGTAAAATGGGGGGTATTTTTGTGCTTCATTTGATGATTACAACTGTTATGCGTCAATTCTTTTTTTCCAGTGGAGAAATAAAATAACCTTGTAAGGACAGTGTAACCCAAACCTTCAAGCTTCCCATCTCTCCTGGCCCCCTTCCTCCCCTACCCACCTTTGATGCAGACAAAGCTACTCCGTGCCCTCCTCACTCCACTCTGCCTTCCAAGCACCTATTATAGGAAGAAAAATAGACCAAAAAAACACCCAACACTCCTCAACAACAACTCTTGGTTGGAAACTTTTAAACACACAAATCTTATCAACTCTACTGCCCCTGAAACATTAGCGAGGAGAAAACTTTGGGTCCTCGCTGTGGCTCCTTTTATGTTCTAGATTCCACCTCCCCTAGCATCTTAAGCAGCACAAATCAAATCAGACCTCCTGTTTACTTCTCCCCAGAGCACTGACACTGGCAAGCGGCAGGAGCCAGCGCCTTCCTCGGGGTGGGGGTAGGACCGCACCTCCACAGAAGCTGCTTGCTCGTAGCGGGGGGAGGAATCTGTCAGTCGGGGAAAGCTCTGCTGGTTCTGCTTTCCAGCAGCCAAGTTACCGCTCCTGTCCTTGCTCGGGGCAGCGTGGGGATGCCCAGGGGCTGGAGGCTGCCAGCTCCTCGGGGATTAGCAAACCTGCGAGCCGGGGCTGGGATTTTGGCATACTCAGTCGTAAGGACCTCGGAGGAGGTGCTGGAGCGGTCCGCGGCGGTGACGGCGGGGTGGTTTGCAGAGCTTGCAGGATGCTTTTGTAGTCACCGCGTCCTTTCGTGCCGCTCCTGTGGTCGGTCCAGCTTGGGAGAGGAGGGTTCTGTCACGGCAGAGGTGTTGGGCTACAGGGCTCGTGTGTGTGTGTGCACATCCCCTTGCCCAGAGACTCAGCGAGCAGCCAGGGCCCCCCAGGGCTGGTCCATGCTGACTCGTGGCCGAGGGCACGGGACACCCGCGTTTTACTCCTGTGGCTGCGCCATGGCTCGCTTTTGCCCTTGGCGGTAGCTCTGGCTTTGTCTGCACGTTGCACCGAGATGCAAAGACGGGCGGGACTATGACTCGCTTATCGCCGCGTTCCGCACGGCCGGAGGCAGGCGGGAGCCCCGGCCACCGCCGGCCCGGCATCCATCAACTGCCTCGGCTCGGCTTGTGCGCGCCCGAGGCTGGCGCTGACGGTGGGGACGGCAGCGGGGCGGAGCGGGGCCGAACCGGGGCGGAGCGGGGCCGAACCGGGGCGGAGCGGCGGTACGGGACGGGACGGGCTGGGCTGGGCTGGGCGGGGGTTGCGAGGAGACGCCTCATCTCCTTCTTCTTCCCGCAGATCTTTCAATGGAGGCAGCTGGAGAACCTCTATTTCCGCGAGAAGAAGTTCTCGGTGGAAGTGCACGACCCGCGCAGGTGAGCGCCGAGACGAGCCGTGCCGTGCCGTGCCGGGCTGAGCCGTGCCGTGCCGTGCCGAGCCGTGCCG
>WBNH01004926.1:114313-157169 GCA_013401255.1 Urocolius indicus
GGCTGAGCCGTGCCGTGCAGGGCTGAGCCGTGCCAGGCTGAGCCGTGCCGTGCAGGGCTGTGCCGTGCCGGGCTGAACCGTGCCGTGCTGAGCCGTGCCGGGCTGAGCCGTGCCGAGCTTTGCAATGCCATGCGGCGCCGAGCTGAGCCTTGCAATGCGGAGCCGAGCCGAGCCGAGCCGCACTCCCTCCGCCGCTCTGCGGGGCTGGCTAGCCCGGCTACCCATAAGCAAGGGGCAGCGGGTACCAAGCCGGAGGCCACTGATTCCTTCCCGCGGGACAGACACTGTGTGTTAGGGTGGGTGTTTATGGGAAGTGTGTCCCCTCGGCTCCCAGCGGTACTTTCTGTTTTGCCTTCCCTCTTGTTTTGGTACCTTGTGACCCACCCCCCCGGGGCTGCGGAGCTCTGCAGTGCCGGCAGCCCCCGTGCGTGAAACAGAAACTTGTCCCCGTGTTTCATTTGGAGCCTGGAGATGGGCGCCAGGTTTTGTACTCGCATGCTTCCTCGTAAATAAATATTCAGTAGTGCAACTGAAAGGAGTGGCACAGTACCAGAGGTTTACTGGCAGTTTGGATGAAAGCCCATCAGTCTTTTTGGCACGGCGGAGTGGTTTGAGTTTGGTTGGTTTGGGTTTTTTTTTTTCCCTTACTTTAGAGACCTAACAAGTGAGTTCAAGTGCCTGTGCTGCATCTAATCACTGCGTTCGGCACCCTCTCCTCGCTGGCCTTAGCGGGCGGTCCGGGCAGACAGGGACTGCCGTGTGTTATTGCTCCCTCAGTTCTTACTAAAAGCACCGTCCCACTCAGAGCTGTGTGAATGCGGCTGCTGGAAACCAGCCTCTCTTCCCGGAACGATTGGATGTGCTGCTGGTAGCAGCGTGTTTTGCTGATCGCTCAGCTGTGAGCCTGTTTCACCTGTTTCCCGTGCCTATCTGTCTACTAATGTATGTGCTTTTATTAAGGGGAATTTTGGCAATGTGGCTTCTGTGCTTGGTTGCCCTGGTATGAACAGGGTCATACCGAGACAACGGTGCTTGTCTCTGTAGGTGTATTGTGTTAAAGCAAAAGGAAAACGAGTAGAGGCAGCTCATACCATTGTGCAGCTCCGGGTCAGCAGAGCCTTAGAGCATCTGCTTAATATTAAGCATGTACACAGTCGCATGAAATCTAGCAGAGCAAATTCCCCACGTTGAGAATATGCTGGGAGATCTTCCAGCAGCAGGAGCTGGGAGGAACAACGTCAGGAACACACAGTGCCAGCAACTGCCAGCGAGAAGCCCCTCGGTGCCCAGGCTGGGCCTTTTCCTCAAAGCAGCACCGGAGAGGAAAAAGAAGCAAATGTCTCTGGGATGTTAAAATCGTGGTGATGTTTGCAACTCTGTGTCACGCGTGAGATGTGACCACGCATTCTGTCTCACTCGTACTCAGATGATAGGAATTACTGTCACGGAAGAGCTTCCTTCTTCTTCTTCTTTGTTTCCATTGCATTGTTTCTCTGAATCAACATCAGGAGGACAAACCTCTGTCCCAAGTTGTCAGCCTGGTATTTTCTCACTAGGAAGGAATTAATTTGGTTGATTTCTCTATCCGGAGAGTACCACTGCCCAGGTCGAGCCGGTGCTCTGGCTGGAAAGCAGCGAGGCACGTTGCAGTGGCGTGGTGGGAATGCAGCTCGGGTTGTAGTCTCCTGGCCAAGTGGGATGGACTCCTGCAAGGAGTTGTTTGGCGTGTGGAGGCGGAGGAGTAGCCAACGCAGTGCTCTCTCCACATTCCTCTCAGTGTAGCCAAACCAGAGCCTGAGTCAGCGAAGCCACGCTCGCAGGAGAGCAGGCACAGCTCCATGGTTGTGGCTAGGCTGGCCAGCACAATGTATGTTTTTAAGCCCTGCCCTCTGCCTATGGCTTCCTGTCTCTCACAAGCCATTTAACCTCTCTTCCTCGCAGTTATTTATCCTGTACTGGAGGGAAATGAAACATTTCAGGGAGTATCAATGGGGTTAATTCCATAGTGCATGGGGCACGCATTAAGGGAAGTCATGGGGAAAAACACCCGTGGGCTATCTGTCTCAGGTCCCCAAAAGACAGCTGTGAAAAACAGCTCTGACCAGCTAGGACTGCAGGCTTGGTGGGAAACACTTACAGATCCCCAAAAGAAAGGAAAAAAACACTGCTTTTAAAATGAGAAGATGGATGGCTTACAGAGTATGTGTCTGAGAGCTGAAAATGAGTAACTGGGTTTCAACTGACGACGGTGACACCAGAATTAAGGCTTTAAGCCCATGTTTGAGTGGCTTGATACCTTAGAGCCTTGTATGCCAATGTGCTGTAGTGGTTTGTATCCCTGAAACCACTATGAAGCATCCACAATTGGATCCCCTTTCCAGCCTCAACTTGAAAAGCACCTCCTAGCACAGCCTTTGTTCCCTGTGCAGCCACAGTGATGAGGCAGCCCAGCACCGGTCCTTACTAGGACCATCAGCTACCATCCTGTGGCATCCATGGAGTTTTCTCCCAAGAACAATACTCATAATGGGACAAGGTCTTCTGCTGCAGCCTCGTGGAGAGGACTCAGCACAGGCTAATGCTGAAACATGAGATCCCAGTTGTCTCAGACCTTGTTTGCGTTGGCCGCAGCTGTTTTCTCGGAGAAATTTCACTTCCATTTGTAGCTTCACAATTTGACTTTTAACACATTTTGCAGCACTGAAAAGGCCCTGACACAAGAGCTGTCAGCCTTTTTTTTTTTCCAGATTGAACCTGGCCAGCAGTTCCCATTTTGCTGCAAAGTTTTGCTTTTCTTTCATTCTTGGCTCTGTCACAACTTCCTTTGACCGTGTGCCTCCTCTCCCCACGTTCACCTCCAGTTTTGAACAGGGCAGTAGCATACGGGCACCAGAAGAGAGGTGGTCAGTGCAGATGTAGGAGGGGAACCACTGCCTTAACAGGCATGAGGATTTCTGAGTGCTGGTAGCAGACCTGACCATCCCTTGCAAAGCACAGTAGAGCTCCTGGGCTGTCCTGCAGTGTCAGCTCCACACCTGCATCACAGAGTGCCTGCTGCCTATGGGCTGTGGCATCCCCTCCAGAGCGCACACACCTTCCTCTCCAGGCAGTCTCTTGCACTGCATCCTTCTCACAGTCCACATCCCCACGTGAAAGACTCCAACAGAAGTGCCATGTTTCTGAGCTGTCCTCTGTGCCTCTGCTCACATTCATTTCAGAATCATACTCCACTATGAGCCTCTTAACAGAGAAGGAACTAGAGAGGAGGGCTTCGTTTATTTGGGGCTCTGTGGGTCAGTGCTTGGTTTCCTGCAAGCCTGTGTGTGCTGCTGTCAGGGGCTCTGCTGGTGGGGTTAAGAGTTGAGGGGTGGGGAAGAATAATCAGTTTCGTACAGCTGTGAAAGCATGGGGAAACCTAACCTGTGGTTTTTGCTAATATTTGAGGCCAATTGGGAGTCCCTGAGAGGAAACATTTAGCTCTTATTTTTCCTGTTTTTACATTCACTCAGCTAATCGCTGAGTAACATCCTTCTCTCCAGAGCACCAGGCAGCCCTTGCTGAGCCTCACAACCCCCCTTTCCCACACCACATGGCAGGTCCTGACACATCTGCTTACAGGTGGGGAAATCGAGGTACCTGAAGAGTTTCTCCCACATTCTTTAAAGCAGCTGTCAATCCTGTGTATCTGAAGTTGTCACTTGGGTCACTTGCTGTTCACAGCCAGAAATAGTGGAGGGTGTGAGGGCTCAGCCTCAGATATCTTCAGCATGTGATGAGACACAGGATTCACCCATGCTTTGGCACTGGTGACTCCCCTGGGACATGTAGCAAGTGAGCAGCAGCTCAGCCGAACCCAGGAATACAGTCTGAACTGGACAAACTGGATGATCTGTACTGTTTGTCCTCTGGAGCTTGCTAACTTGAGGAGTTATTTAAAGTAAGCGCTCTCCTGACTAGATTAGCTCTTTATTGCTGTTCTCTAGGCATTTCTTTTCCCATTAGCACAAGGATGTGCACAGTAAAGACAGCAGCTTTTAGTGTGAGGTCTGTGATAGGTTCTGCCACAGGAAACAATCTGAGGAAACCTTGGTGTAACCCTAGTTCATTCTTTTCTTCTCTCTAGGGCATCTGTGACCAGAAGGACATTTGGGCATAGTGGCATTGCTGTGCATACGTGGTACGCCTGTCCAGCACTAATAAAGTCTATTTGGGCTATGGCCATTAGTCAACATCAGTTCTACCTGGACAGAAAGCAAAGCAAGGTAAGCACAATGGAGGTGGGTGAATGCTTTTCACTCCCCACAGTCCCAGCAAGGTCATGTCCAGATGGTGCCTCTTTTCCTGCCCTCCTTTTCCACTTGAGATTACAAAAAGGCAAATTGACTCAAAATATCTGCTGACTTTGGCCAGATTGAGGGAACTTGTATCGAATTCGTGTCTGTGGGAGTGAAGATTGAGGGAAAGGTTGTCCTGAACTGTGGCCAAATTGGAGGAGCTCTATTGTGTCCCTGTCTGGATGGTTTCCACATGTCTTCTGGGTTCTTGAACTCTGTCAGAAAGTTGGAGCCTCGTGACTTCAAAACAGCTTCATCCTCTATACCTGTTTCTGAATCCTTCTTGATGTCCCTTCTTTTTACTAATGCATTTTCCTAGAAATGAGGAGTAGGGATATTATTTCTCTCTCCACACAGAATCTCACAACAGAAGAAGGGAGCAGGACGCTAACAGCCTGGCTTTACAAGGAACTGTCTTGATCCAGTGCTGCACAAAGGGCTGCTCAACACACAAAAGAAACCACCTTGAAACCAGAGGATTGTGTTTTCTCCCTCTAATTCCTTTCATCAACAGTAATTTTAGGCATACCCAGAGCAGCAGGAGGTCACTTTGATCACTTAGCGATCACTTGGAGATGGAAGAAAGGCTTCTCCTACAAACACCTCTCTCCATATGAGCAATGCAGGTGCAAAACTTTACAAAGATAGTGCCTGCATTGAGTAGGTACCTTTTTACAGAGCTGTCTGCTTTGCCCACCATCTCTGGTGAGATGGCAGGAATGTGCAGGGTGAGACACCTCGAAAACAGCTGAAACAATTTTACCATCTTGCTGTGGCTGAAAACATTCTCCTGCATTTTCAGGCAGGGGCTGCTGCCTCCCTTTCACAGCCTCTGGCCCTGTCATGTCCCTTCAAGAGCCAGTTCAACCTACTAAACCGGCAGAAAACTATTTATTTTTCCTGTTGTATCTTTGCTGCATTGTTTTTCTGCCAGTTCAATGTATTGAATTGGCTTGCTGAAGTTACGTGAAAGGCCATCAATGTGCTATTAGTCCATCTGACTCTCAACCTTTCTGTCATTGCTTTCCCCTTCATGATCTCTCTGACTTTATTGTAGAGTGGGTAGAACTTTGGGATGCCTTAGGCGGAACACATGGTTACACTCACTTCAGCCATGTCCCATCTAATGCAAAAAAACAAAATCAGGACTCGGTTGCTGTGAGCTGTATTGACTTTAGGGGCATGACTAACTCCCCAGCCCTGCCTAAGTGTCAGCTGTGAATGTGGACAAAATTGCATGCTCACCCGATCCCAGGTAATGCTTTCTTGTCCCCTTCCTCTGCTCAGCATCACCATGGCAATGCAGAGCCCTGTCTGGTTTTGCTCTCAACAAAACAACCCAGCAAACAAACAGAAGTTTATTTTTCTTACTTTTAGCCAGATGGATTTGCTGATCTAGCTGCAAGGTATTTAGGTCACAAGAAGACAACAAACAAAAGGAGCTTCCCTCCTTCTCCCTTTTCTTTGCTAAGAAACTGGGTCTCTTACATGCCCAGGACTTCCCTTCAGTGACTTCTTTTGTTGCTGGCAGATTGTGTTTCAATCTGATCTACCCTCTCTCACACTCCTACAGACAGCACCACCTACCAGCCCTCGTTTGTCAACCTGTCACATCTGTGGCCATATCAATGTGCTTTGTCACAATAATCCCAGTGGTCACGCTGAGGCTTTGAAGTGAAGGTACACAATTATCTTTGTCCCTTTCTCTTACGGGAGCTGGTATTTTCCTCTCTTGTCCTCATCTTTGACGTGATGCTGCCATGACTGATGGATCCATCAGTTTTAATTGATCTTTTTGATTCATCCTGCTGGTCACTTCAGGACACTTCACTGTTAAAAACCAGTAAAACATATTCCAGAGTGAGGAGATGCAAATTGTCTTCATGTCTGCTCTCACGGGCTCAGATGAACATTTATTTGAGTTACGGGTCGCGTGGGTTTGCATCCCCTTCAATCTAGGCCCCCACTTCTGCTGAATCCCTGACTTCAAAGCACAACTTAGATGTTCCTTCCTTTCATGTCCAGACTTGGCATTTCACATCGTTTTGACAAAAGAAAGAAAAATAAAAACAAACTCAGAAGAACAAGCTCACTGCAGCTGAGCCTTCACTCCAGTGATGTAGATTAGAAAGCAGGAGATACGGTGATAAAACAAGCTTGAGCTCTGTGCTCCTCACATAACTAGGCACCAGTTGGATCAGGACTTTCTGCACAGCTCCACTGGAAAACCCTCTTCGCATGGTTCTTAAAAGAAATAACATCGGTTTTGCCTGGATTTTGACCCTGTTGCAAGGAAGTGAGGACCCAGCTTTCCTAGCAGCCTTGCTCTGCATTGATCTCCTGGCAGCTCACCGAGTTCCCAACCTCTGGCTCCCCACTGATCCACCTCTATCCGCAGTCGAAGCGTAAAGCGGGGCATGTCTTTGAATGAACGTGTCAGCCTGTACAACTCCTGTCAGCTCCCCTCTTTGTTTCAGGAGCATGTCTTTCCTCTGTCGACTGCACTGAGTCGGATCAAACATTTAGCCTGGAAGCCTTGAGAAGTCTCATTTTTGTGGGAATTCCCAACAGCACGTTCCTCCAAGCACGAGGCCTTTTGGCCGAATGAACCGGTAGAAAATAGGCCGAGGGTTTCAAAACAATCACCTGCAGCAAAGCCCCGTCACCACAAGCAAGAGGGAGAAATCCATCCCCTAGTGTCTGTCTGCTCTTGCAGTTCACTGATGGATTTGTCTTCACCCTCTGACCCTGTCAGAACAACACTGGGGATCAGTTTGGCCCCACGCTTTGAAATGACTCATGAATGAGCCAGTCTTCCTCCATGTAAATGAGACTTGGCAGGTCTGCGCTAAGTGCTTGAAAATTTCTGAGCCTGAAGGGGCTGCAGGGCCCGAGGGAGTGCTAATGGGATGTAATTTAGCTTTCCACTGTTGTGCTGTCAGGACAAAGTGTAGCCCAGGCCTTGTGTTGGCTGCTGCTCAGTGGCCTGTATGAAATGAGCTGTTGGTCTGATTCCTGCTGCTGAGGAGTGGCTGTGCAGAGCACAAGCCCACCCCACGCTGACTGGCATTGCTGAAGGGAGCAGAGGCAGCAGGGATTCAGCAGCATGGAAAATTAACCCCATTCCTTTCAGGAGATGCCTCATCGGCACTGTTTAGGGCAGGGTACCAGTAAGCACAACTGTGACTGGATCCTGTGGCTTCAGCAGGTTCAGACTCTATGGAGGAAGCTCACCTTGCCCTGCTGATTTCCTATCTACTCTCTTCAGATTTGTCTCTCCTCTCTCCTGGCTGCAGGGATGCCAACCTTTGATCTTATGTTTTCATTTGCCCCAGGTGGGGCACGCTCCCAGCCACTGCTGGCCAGCACCACAACAGCACCCAGCAGCATTCCCTTGGCTCAGCATTTCAGTCCATGCCTAGTCAAACAGGTAGGGCCAGAGCATGCCCTAATTTGCAGTCTGACTATGAGTGGAAATAAACTACAGGGTTTCTCACTGTAACTGTCCTACAAACACAGGAAAACCACTGCCTCGTGGAGAGGGAGGGCAGGGTCTGGCTGTGCAGACCTGGGCTTTGAGCCTTTCCTGCCGCAGGGACTGAGCACGTTGGGTGAGGCACATACTGCATTAGATCAGCATGGCTGCTCCGGGGTTATACAGCTGTAGTAACCCTACATATGTACATACATACACCTGCAGAGGATAAATCACCAGGACAGCAGCAGTCTGAAGATTTGTTACCTCCGAAGATCTGGCAGTGCAGCAAGGCAGCAATTCATGCTTGGGCTCCTTATCAAGGCTTCAGTAGCAGGAAATCTCATTAGATAAAAGCAATGAGTTTCCTCTTCACCCAGAACTAACTTTCCAGAGCTATTTGGAGAACATGTTTCACAGGCTGTTTCTGATCAGAAACGTCAGATCCAAGAAGCTGAGAGTACTGGCCTCCTGGGGCAGATTTTGAGGAGGAGCTGCTGGAAATAAGAAGTGTCTACCTGGTTGTAGCATTAGTTTAAGAGGGTCAGTGCAGGTTGCCTGATCTGCTCCGACATCTTAGCAGGTAGTTTAGCCTCTGAGTCCGTGCACACACCCTGTTCTTGGGATTGTTGTGGAAATAAGTTTGTGAGGCATTTGGGTACCTCTGAAGGGTAATGATGGAGCCTATAAATACCCAAGAATATTAAATTGTGATAATACTTCTGAGGGTATTTTCAGTATAAAACTCTCCCAGTGCTGACTTTAATTGCAGTCTTAAATTAATCTTAAAAATGCAATGGGCAACAGGGAGACATTTTGATTCCCTTATTATGTCACCAATGTGCAAACAGAGGCAGGGAATCATTGAGAGCGTAACCTTAAGTGTTCTACCCAAAGTCCCACAGCAAATCAGTAACAGAGCTCAGAGTGAAGCTCAGTGTCATGAAGCTATCAACTCAGCTTTAGCTCTCGTTAGAATGATTTCTGCTTCCTGAGGGTGTGAAATAACACTGAAAATCCCATCGTGGCAAGTGTTCCTGGTAGTCTCGTCTCGTGTTAGTTCCAGTGGGAACAGATCATGGTCGTGGATGTCAATCAGCTGCTGCTTTGTTGGTATTGTAATGATGTGCCCATCGCCTGCACTGTACGACTAGGGCTGAGAGAAGGTGCAGAGGTGAATGCTCAGGTGATCCTGAGCTCCAAGCTCCCTCCACTGTGACCGAGGAGCTCACCTAAGTGTCAGTGAGCAAGAAGTTGATTTCCAGGTTGGAGGTGGAATAGCAGCCGTTTTCGTGTGCCGTGTTACAAAGAGCGATCTTCCTCTTGGCTCAGTCCTCTTGTCGTTAGCCTGGCCTGTTATCTGAAGAGAATTCAACAACCAATACTTAAAGCAGAGCTCAGGGGATAAGCATTAGTTCAGAAGAGGGAGGAGGAAGTTTTCCATGTGGACAGGTTGTTCCATTATGGCTTAATGAAAAGTTTCCTTAGATTTTTTTCTGAAGTGCTTGGAGATGACCCCAACTAGAAATGATACAGAAGACTAGAGAGGGTTGCTCAGGTGTTGCAGTTGCTATTTCAAGGCTGTACTGGTCAGAAAAAGGACTTGAAAAATTCTTGTGACCACCCAAGACAACCTTATATGTAGGGTTATTCTTCCTAGTAGTGCTAGTGATATAAACAAAGAACCATCCCCAATAACTGCAATCAATATTTTTTCTTCTCTTGGTCACATTAAGGACTTGCTAGAGGCAAAACCCCTTGCTCTGAACATTTTCTGCCTTTATTTTCTCTATGGGCATAACCACATCTGAGCTCAATGCTCAACGAAGAGAGTGTTTTGGAGTTATCTCACCTAATCTTTCTGGTCATCTTGTCTCAGATCCTTCTATAACCACTGGAGAAAAAGTAACATCTTAGGAAGTCAACTCGTTCCCTTCTAGGATAGGAGGAGGATTGTTGGAGGTCCCTTCCAACTGAAATACAATATGCTATTCTATTGTGTTCTGTTCTATTCTGTAGGTTTACTTTCCCCTGGAGATTCCCAGATTGTTGACATTTGGTGGTGTACAGTGGGTGACTGCTTCCCCTGGTGTGGCCAGTTACTGAGCTGGAGGTGGCCGTTGTTTTTCACTGGAGCAATGTTCATGCCTTGAAGAGGTCACTCACAGCAAGGGCGTTGCTTGCAGCTTGTTAGTCTGAACCCATAACCAGTTTTCCTGCCAGTATTTTTTCTTCAGCTTCTCCTGACAGCCCATTTAACCCATGTCCTCACAGTGTCTTTGTCCAAAGCTCATTGCAGATTTGGGAAGGCCTCTCCTGGCTTCCTTTAGATGCTGGAGATGGTCTTTAGCCTTTAGGCTTTGCAGGTTATCTTTGCATTTCTGAAAGTTTCTTACTGTACGTGGTAACACAGTGACTCTGTACATGGTTTGTTTAAGAGGGAAAAATGTGCATGGCAAAGCAGAGAAAGTAACAAACAAGAGGAAGCAATGCCAGAATTGTACCCACTGAAGAATGTAAAAAGTGCAGCAGCAGTGTGTACTGTGCCAGATTGCTTCTATTCTTGTCAAATAATGCCAGTGTGCTGTGGGGGCCTGTTTCCTGTCACAGCAAAAGGGCTCTTTTCTTGTGTGAGCTTTAAAGAAGTGCTAGATCATTACTAACTCCTATGTCCATGTCTAGTCCAAGATTCATGCTGCAAGAAGCCTGAGTGAGATTGCAATTGACCTGACCGAAACTGGAACGCTCAAGACCTCAAAGCTGGCCAACATGGGGAGTAAAGGCAAAATTATCAGTGGCAGCAGCGGGAGTCTTCTGTCATCAGGTAGGTCCTTTGTCCTGTAACTACAGACAATATGGTGTAATGGGAGCAGCTAGAAGCTGCACTGCAGAAATGAAAATCCCTTTTCTTTAGCCTTTCTGTCTGTGCTGGTGTCAGTCTGTCTCTCAGCATGTTGTCCCACAAACGGCACAGGCAGAACCTTTGGACAAGAAAAGGCTCAGGGTAGACATGGTCACACTCTACAACTACCTGACAGGAGAGTGTAGCAAGGTGGGAATCACTCTCTTCTCCCAAGTAACAAGTAATAGGAGAAGACGAAACAACCTCAAGTTGCAGCAGTGGAGGTTTAGATTGGAGCTGAGGAAGGACTTTTTCCCTGAGAGGGTTGTTAGACACTGGCAGAGGCTGCCCAGGGAGGTGGTGGAGTCCCCATCCCTGGAGATATTGCAAAGCCACGTAGATGAGGTGCTGAGGCGATGGGCTTGGCAGTGTGAGGTGAGTGGTGGGGCTTGATGATCTTAAAGGTCTTTTCCAAACCAAACCGATTCTGTGATTCCCTGTCTCTCATTACTGCTGCTTGTTTCCCCTTTGGCACCTTTTCCCCTTTGACCCTTTTGGATGTCATCTCCAACCTCTGTTTCCAACTGAGACCTGGTCTCTCTTCATAGTTCCTACCTTATTCACCCCATGGCACCCAGCTCATCCCTCAGAATATGTGAATCTGGAGGAGTCCCCAGCCAGCAGTGAGGAAGCAGTCAGCTGGTGAAGCTCAGGAAGCTGAGGCTGGGCATTGGTGATGTCCCTCAGCAGTGCTGAGGCAGGGTGGCATCTTCACAGAGCACACATCTGCCTTACTCCTCTGTTACTGGAATTTGCCTGGTGTCCTAGGCTCAAAAAAGCTATTCCCTAGCACTCTCCACCATACTAGTGTGGGGACCTAGAGGTTTCTTTTTGTGGCCTAGAGCACATTGCTGTTGCAAGGAAGATGTTTTCTGTGAAAGAAACCCAAGAGAAGTTGACATGGAAGAGAACTGGAGCATCAATAGAGAAGGATCAGGGAAGAGGAGTCATAAACTTCTCTGTATTTCTTTGAAACTCTTCCATCAGTGTGAATGGGGCGAGCTGTGTGTAAACCAATGCTAAATGTCACTCCAGGAGCAAGGCAAGGGCTGATAGTTTGTGAAGAGCTAGAACCGGCTCAGGTGAGGCGCAATTCAGGAAGAGAGGGTTGTTGATATCACTATAATACAACAGTTCCAGTCATTTAATGTTCTGTTAAGCAACATTTCAAGTTATCAAAACCGATTATGTTGAGATGTGTAACACCAGCGAATAGCCATGCCATGCTTGACAAGGGAAGAGCCCATAAATGCTGTAACACCGAACACACGCTGGTGCAGCAGATCAGCTTTGCATCCCTGCATCCTTCAGCTCTCTTAAAACCCACGATTTCCTGCATGGAAACTGTCCAGCAAGGGGTTAAAACGTGCAGTGCTTCCAGAGCAGCCCCCTCTGCAGTTCCTTGCCTTGCCTGCAAACAGAGATGCCTTTCTGCTCCTTAAGTCCTCATGATGCAGTACACAATCCACTGTCTGTACCTGCCATTGCTCAGGGAGTTGCGGCAGCTGAGCAGCTCCCAGACTGGTGTCAGGTTGTTGGAGCTCTTTGTTTGGCATTTTTTTTTCCAGCTCTCCTGCTGGAAAGTAAATAGCTTTAAGTACCTCAAGGAAGTTTTTAAGGTCTTCCCAAGATCTCAGTCTCCTGGGCACCATTCCTAAATTTAGGAGAGCTGTTTGGTAGTGATCCTGTTTTAATGTTAATACACTAAATTTTTGCCTTCCTGGAAAAAAAAAAAAACCCATAACCAAGGGGCTCTGCTTCTGCTCTCACACTGGGAGAGCAGTAGGCAGGTGAGAGGCAGCAGAAAGCCAGGCCTGTAAGAGCTGCTGTAGGGCCATCTAGTTATGTGACTAGAAATCCCAAACTGAGAGCTGCCCGTGCTTTTGTTTCTGGGTTGTTTTGTTGTTTCCTCTCTCTGGCTGAGCATGGAGTTTGCAGACTCAGCAGAACTGCAGAACTGATTAGACCTGTGCGAGGTTCATCGACCAGATGAGTCATTTCTGCAGGCCTGGGTAGGTGGATCAGTCTTCCTGAATGCCTGCCCAGGACTGTATGAACCTCTGTTTCAGTCGAGGCGCTGCTGGTGGGCCAGGCAAACGTGTCTCCTGCCAGGTTTCTGTCTTCAGAGCAGCCTTCAGGTCCTACCAGCTGTTAGGACAGGGCTCTCCCCAAAATGATAAGGAGACCTGATGGGTTTGCAGCAGCTATGAGCATACTTGTGGAGGAAGGGAAGCGAAGAGAGAAGATACCTGGCAGAAGACAACAGATATGGGGAACTGGAGACCCTGGGTTGCTTCCACACAGTCTCTCAGACCCCTTTGCTCCAAGAAGCCCCTTCCCTCCAGCTGGGCTGGCAGGAGTGGCCCAGCCCTGTCCCACTGGGCACAGCCACCGCCTCTGTCTCAGTCTTTGCGTTTCCTCCCATTGTGCCAGAGATTATCAGCCCACAGTCACAACAATGATGGGTTATCTCAGCACAGCCTGCATGCTGCAGAGAATAAGTGCAAATGATTAAGTGGCCACAGTAGATTTCCAGGCTATAAATACCCCAAGTGACCGAAAATCACAAGGGCAGAAATGAATCTGTTTGCTCCCTTCCCTACCATTCTCTGTCCTCTTGTCTGGAAATGATGTGTAGCCATTTCCTCTCTCCATCTCTCTCCTCCTTGCTGAAGGGGCTGCCAGTGGCTCTGGGAGGAGACTGAAGCTGGCGAGTCGTCCCCCTAGGTTTGCAGCAAGGCTGCAAGGAAATGCTTGTTGTTGCTTCCAGCTGTCACAGTCTGGCCCAGATCCTGCCGTGCAGATCCTGCCCCACATCCCTCACCGCCTCAAGACAGAGCAGAGGGGAAATGGAGTCTCACACAGGGACAGTGACTTCCCTGTGGTCACAGCAATTCAGGGCCAAAGCCTAAGCTCCTCCATGTTTCCCAGGCCCTCGGTCTCAGTCTGCGTCCACCGCAGAGTTGTGAGTTTGATACTTGATGCTCCCAAGTGCAGTTCTGACAAGCTCACTCTGTAACTTTGGAACTCCTTTGGGCGCTCACTCTGTAACTTTTGAACTCATTTGGGCTCTGAAGCGGCGTCCCAAAACAGTGGGCTGCTGGGATTTCACTTAAGGATTTTCTGTTCAGGATCTCTGGGCCATCCCTGGACATCTGGGGCAAGATTCGCTCTGCAATAAAAACTCGCTTTCACACTGGCAGGGACCAAATCAAAGCCAGCAGAGATAATTAGCAGAGCAAAATCAGATTAGGTCCAAGGTGGATTTTGTTCTTCAGAGTAGTCCATACCCAGGTCTCCTAGATAGCGAGGAGCCTTGTTATTGCTGGGTTATTGTTGGACTGAACCCCAGACCGCCTCCGTCTCAGTGGGTGGAGGAGATGCCACAGAGGACCACCTCTGCTTTAGCTCTGCAGACATGTTTGAGGAGCCTGCAGCCCTCCGAGCCCCCTTCCTTCAGCAGTGATGGAGGTTTCCTGTGCAGGGGCCTGTTTACGTTTGAAAATGCCATGCCAGAGCCCAGCCAGATGGTTCTCCAGCTCTCCAGCCCCCGCTGCTCCATCCGGAGGGGCTGTCTCCCAGCTGGGCTACCCTGGTGGGCTTTGGAGCAGATATACAGGGGCTCGGCAAGGCAAGCGGCTCACAGGATGTCTGAGCTCATCCCGCGCCACGCAGGATGTCCGATGTGTCTGGCACAGAGCAGAGATAGCGGCTGGCGGGGGCTGCTGGCTGTGTGCTGACATCCCAGCACGGTGAGTCAGCCTGGGCTCTGGCAAGGGCCTCCCCTGCCTGCTCAGGGGACAGCCTTCACGGGGACCTCGGCCCACTGGCAGCCAGCTGGAGCCAGCAGCCGGATGCAACGTGAAAGGTTTGCCATATTTAGATGTGTTTTTCCTGGAGCCGGGACACTCACTAAATGAGAGAGGGAAGAAATGCCTGAATGCTCTCGCCTCATGGCTCCACAGGCACCTTGTTGCTTCTCCTTTCCCTAGTGAAAGACAGCTGCTATCACTTAGCCCTGTCTCTGTCTGCTCTTCAGCATCCCATCTATCCTCCCTGCTTGTTTTCACAGAATCACAGAGTGGTGGGGTTGGAAGGGACCTTTAGAGATCATGTAGTACAACCCCCCTGCTAAAGCAGGTCCACCTAGATCAGGTCACACAGGAACACGTCCAGGCAGGTTTGAAAACCTCCAGAGAAAGAGACTCCACACCTTCCACGGGCAGCCTGTGCCAGGGCTCCCTCACCCGAACAGCAGAACAGTTTTTGTGTTCCAGCTTCTTTCCATTACCCCTTGTCCTGTCACTGGGTACAGCAGAAAATAGTGCTGCCCCAACCTCCTGACACCCACCATTTAGATATTTGTAACTATTAATGCGATCCTCCCTCAGTCTCCTCCAGACTACACAGCCCCAGTTCCCACAGCCTTTCCTCGTATGAAAGATATTCAGTCCCCTCATCATCTTGGTGGCCCTGCGCTGGACTCTCTCCAGAAGTTCCCTATCCCTCTTGAGCTGAGGAGCCACATACACTGGAGTTTTCATCCTTCTCATTTCTCCCTTTTCCAAGCTTACTTCACTCTGCTGCAGTAGGTGGAGGAAATGGGGACAAACAGTGAATCACTGGTAGAGCTTTCCTCTCCAAAACACTGGCTTCCATCACTGGTCTCATCCCTTTGACAAGCTTTAAAGCAAAGCTTGTCTTGTAGCTAACACTTGATAGTCAGGAGACCCTGCATATCTGTACAGCACACCACCTTGGTCACATAGTGTGTGACTCCGTGTCTCTGTCAACATCACCAAGATGATCTAGAGCTCACCAGGACTGGAGGGATTAGAAACCAGCCCAGGAGGACTAGTGAAGAGACATGAATTCTACTGGAGGAGTGAGTTGGGCAGGGAGGACTATGTTCTCCTATACCACTTCACAGCTAACATTCTCCTTTCAGTGTAGAAACCACCCAGAGAAGCCAAATGTGAAGAAGACAAGTGAAGTATTCACATACTGATAGGGTATTATGTGGGTGTATAGGTCACCAAGACCCATGTGCTGTCCTTTTTGCTGAAGAAAGGACACGTACAATTGCCATCAGCTATGAAGTCAGGCCTCAATTCAGTAGCTTCCCAGCACTCACCAGAGATGGCCAATGTGCTTGCTGCCTGGTGTGTTCTCACAACTCTTCCTTTTTTAGGAACAGCAATTGGTTCCACAGCAGTATGTGTGAAAAGGCAGAGTTTGGTAAATCTTTGCACAACAAATGGGAATGAGACTGAACTCTAATTTCCACAGAAATGTTCAAAAGCCATGCAGGGAAGTCACGTATTTCAGCAATGTTTCTCCTGTTTACTGCATTAGGAATTAGCCCTAACTGGGGGAGACAAAACACCTGAGAAAGCCTCCCAGTCAACTGTTTCTGTTGCAGCCAGTGTGTCTCATGTTAGGACTGATCTTTCAGGACTGATTTTTCTCTGTTGATCACCTTTGGAAGGCACTGGGCAGCTATGACTCAGTGAAAATCATATTTAATAAGGCTGATTTAAGGTAGTATCTGCTTGATTGGTTTGGTTTGTTCTGGTCTTTGAATATTTCTTTGGTTGTTTCTATGGTCTTTTGATTTGTTCTGACATTTTTGGGTCAATTGCCACTGGGTTTAGAAGTGGGTTTGTGGGCACAGCCTTGCTCAAGGCTTGATTAATACATATTTATAAATAAAGAGCCTCTAATGGAAGCTGTAGGCACCTTAGCAATACAGAGCACTCTGCTCCTTTACAAGCACCTCACACGGGTGTGATTCTGCCCCGATTCAAGTCTCCATTGGCTTTTCACCTGTGAGGACAAGGAGAGAATCCAACCCATAAAAAATCTAATAATACACCCCAAAATAGTTCAGCTTTTAAATACATTTTTAACAAACCCAAACCTCAGCTAGAACAGAACAACTTGTGAAGTTGGAACTTCAGGAAGGTCTGAAGAAGTAATTCAGTCCTGTGATATGCCCTAAGGTTCATCCAAGTTAGGTATGGTCAGGCTAAAACAATTCAGCATCCCAAGCCATGAACTAAGTGCCCTGTCCCGCAGCCCTCAAAGCTTCACTGCATTTAGAAGTGTTTGTGACTCAAAGACACACTTGGAAAGGGTTTATTTGAACTTGTTCCTTAGTGCCAAGGAGTGACCGACTTTGTTTTCAGCAGTGACCTCATTGCTTCTCTTAGAATGTGACCATGAACCTCCAGATCTCCCCCGGTCCCTTTGCTGTCAGGAATGAAAAAGCTGGCAAAATGTGAGCTCAGTGGACACTGCCACCAGCTTCATGAAGGGTGAGAGCAGCATGGTTCTCACAGGGTGAGCTGGCTGGGTTTGATTTGGGTGCATGGCAGCTCAGCCAAGAAGCTTTGTCGGCACACCCCGAGTCAGCGCAGGCATCTGGCCAGGGTTGAGGCTCTTCCTCTGCTTTTAAATGTTTCGGCATCTATGTAGCTGCTGTGGCAACCCACAGTGCAGAAATGAACAGCTTTTAAAAATAAACCCGAGGCTGGCGTGGAGGTAGAGAGCAGGGAGAGGAAGGAAAGGGGAAGAGCAGTGGAAGGGAAAACATAGGTCATTAAACTTGTCATGAAAGAAAATAAAGGGTCGAAACATCTGCTGGAATCGTGAGCAGCTTGTTAGCAGGACTCAGCAGTTTGTTGGCAACTCAGTGAAGAAGTTCAGCAGTTTAGCTTTTGTTAGCAACTGCTCAACAGAGTTGCCTTTAAGAATTACTGAATAGTAGAGAGAGCTCTCTCTGCCAGTACAAATACAGGGCTCCTCTAGAAGATCCCGTCACATGGGTTTGCAGAGTGGACTTTTGTTGCTCTGAGGACAAACCCAAAAGGAGATGACTACAGCAGCTAAACAAATATCTTCCAGTGAGCTTGTCCTCCTTTGTCTGACGATGCTCAACCTGACTGATTTTTATAGAGCCCTTTCTCCACCTCCCCCACTCCAGGGCAGTCCAATAAAAGGTGTAGCAAAGCGAGGTGGCGTTTCACAGAAGTGCCAGCTGTCTTCCTGTAAGAAAACTGCAGAAAATACTGGTGGAAAAGATCTGTGAGTTTCTGTGCTCCCCACGGGCCAGTGCAGAACTGTTTCATGGCAGTGTTAGCCTCGGTCCTCTTTCAGTTTAACGGCCTGCTGGAATAGTAGCAATGAAAGATGAAGCTGAAAGCACACATTTCTCTGTTTTGCTGCCAAAACAAAGAGTTGTTTCCCAGGTTCCTTCCAGAACTCTGAGAAATAGCAGCAACATTTACAACCTCCTTGGGCTTCTTTCACTATACCGTTAGAGGCAAAGCTGCAAGTTTCTCTGGAAGCCCTCTCTCACCCCCATCCTACAGGTGCACAGGAAATTCCATGAAGCATCCTGTTGTATCTCCTGTAGATAATAAAGGTCACATTTCTCTGTGCCATTGTTCTGGAGGCCCAGAGTCAGCCTGGGACAGTGAGTGCTGAGACTGCTGAGGACCCACCGAGGACTCAGAGGAACGCCTTTGAAAGTGTTGCTGAGTCAAAGGCTCTTCTGCAGGCACCAACCTACAGTACCCCACAAAAAGTCCCTACAAAGCACCAGGCACCATGCAGCTGTCTAAATGTAGGTGTCTGGTGCCATTTTAGGTAGGTTAGAACATCCCACTAGCAGTCCGAAAGAGTATGAGCCTCACAGGGTCCTGCATCGTGCCTGCCACCCCACGGAAGACATCTCAGATACCTGACATCACTGAACACTCTTGTTGAGGCAACAGCAACCCCTTTGCCACTGTAGCCCTGTCTGTTGAGCCCAGCTCAAGACCCATTATGGACTTGATTAAAAAGGGATCAGATGCAGACTTAGGGTGAGCTCCAGAGCTGGGTGTGGGGCAGAGCTTTAGAGTTAGTGAAGCTGTAGCTCTCGGCATCATCTGCAGATGCTACCACTGAATCCAGAACTCAGCTTTTCATAAACCTAAGGTAGATGCTTTGAACTACAGCTGTACCTCAACAACAGCCAGTAATATGAGTGACAAGTGTGTAGAGATGATGTTTACCCCTTCTTGAGCTTGTTTTTCATCTCATGGTCATAAACTTCATGTCCTTACTCTATGATGAAAGGATGCACTTGGCTTGTGCAAGGTGATGAGAGCCAAGTAGCAACTTCATCCTTGAGCCCAGAAGTGTTTTAAAGAGGGCAGATGCTAAGCACGTGCTGAAAAATCAGCTGCTCAAGTTAGAGACCCAAAAATGGATGCAATCCATGTTGCCCCTTCTTGGAGATGCTAGATCTTGAACGATGGTGGATGCAACATCCCAAACCAAAGTAAAACTGGGACCACAAGTTCCCCCAAAGAGCTGAAGTTACAAATTCTGTCATGACATCTGAGCAACAGAGTCTGACTTAATGCATGGACTTACTTCAGTGGAAGTTGCTGGATAATTGCTACTTGAAAAGTCAAGGCATTTGGACATCCAGTTTAAATACCTTGACCCACATCACCACAAGGAACAGCTCCTGTCCCAGCAGGACCTCCGGGTTATTGTTGATGTGGTGTGTTTTACAGGAACCCTGCCAGGGTTTTTGTCACAGACCAGGCAGTGTAAGTGGATTCAATTAAAAGTTTGCTACTAAGATAATTGCAGTTCTTAAGAAGTCTGATGATTGTCAAATGGTTTCTTCTAGGCTTAATTTCCCAAAAATGCATCTCCAGGGCTTCACAAACTGCACTGCTGTTTGCCATTGGGAGCTTCCATGGGAATTGTTGTCTATTTTTTTTTTTTCCTCTAGGAGCTTTAGAGGAATAATTTTGTTGCTTTTATTTTGGGGATAACGATTACAAATGTCTTTGTGTGCCCCACTGTCCAATCTATGTCTGTTAGCTTAAACATGAAGAATTTGCCATAAACAAACACAACTGGGTAACACCTGCTTCGTGTCATAGTCTGATTTCATTTTGGAAGGACTGCGTCCAAGCTTTGGTAAAGTTACAAGTGCTCCAGATGTGTGTTCTGCCGTCAGCTGGCCTAAGTGAAATCATTGTTTATTGATAGGTTCCCAGGAGTCAGATAGTTCTCAGTCTGCCAAGAAAGACATGCTGGCTGCACTGAAATCCAGGCAAGAAGCTTTGGAAGAGACACTGCGGCAACGCTTAGAAGAGCTGAAGAAACTATGTCTCCGAGAAGCGGTAGGCAATGGACAATTTATATGCTACAGCACTTTGTTGCCTTCACTGTCATTGTGTGCTCATTGTTTGGAGGTGGTGTGGAGTCAGGAGAGAGTCTCTCCACGGTCACCTCTTGCAAAGCTCAGGTCTAGCTGATTCCAATCCAGATTGCAATGTCACAGGATATTTCCCCCTCAGAGAAGGGAACCCTATGTCAGCTGAGTACCCACTTGGCTTGGGGCTAGGAGGGTGAGAAGTTCCCTTTACAGAAACACAGAATGGTAGGGCTTGGAAGGAACCTCTAGAGATCACCCAGTCCAATGCCCCAAGCTCAGAGTCCATGTCTGGTGTTAGAAGTTGTGTTTAAGATGCATCCAGACAGACTTCTTATTGACTTTGGTGGGAATACACAGCTAATGGGAACACCTAAATGGCATAGGAATGCTGTCCTGTGTGCTGGTCATCACTTCTCAAACACTTTTTACTTCATTAGCAAAAAGGCTGATATATTTTCTTCTTGGACCCTGAGCTCCAAGGCCTTGCTTGTCTTCTCCCAGCACGTTCTCATGTACAGCACACGAGGTCTCACCTGCTCCATGTAGCCCTGGTAAGCCTTGGCACTGCTGGACAGGAATGGCAGTGTGATGGCAGACCTTGGTCATCCCAGGGCATGCAGGACAACTTAGGAACTCATCTCCCCACCTTCTCACTTACCTGCCTAGTTCATTCCCAAAGTACACAGGAGGCCAGTGTAGAGATCGATATAATGTTTGAGGAAATCACAGCCCTGTTCCGGATGTGTGTGGAGATCAGCAGCAGCGTACACTTGGGTCATTCAGCTATCCCTCTTTGTATAACAGGCCTGAAAACCTGAATTTAACAACAAATTGTGGTGTGTAACACAACAGGAAGCTGAAGCTGGCTGCTGACTGCAGCACAGAGATCTTCCAGTTGTATTCCAGCTTCATGTTTGACGTCTGTCCCGCTATTGACAAAAAGGGGGGAAACAGGTCACTGATTCAGCTCTCACTGCACTTTGTTTCAACTAATCTATAGTTTTAATGCCAACAAGAGTAAGTTGTGAAAAATGCCTCTCAACACAGGACGTCAGCAGAAATCTCTGCTGCCCCAATTCCTGTCGTCTGTTGCCACACGAGCAATCCTTTCCAGCAAACAACTTGTGCTGGTAAAGGTCCACAGGGCCAGATCAAGTCCCATAAATCCATCAAGTACAGAGCTAAGACCATCTGCAGAAAGCTGTCACACACTCCTCAGGGACTGATGGACATTGTCTGAAGGGCTCTCCTTGCCCTGGAGGAATTTACCACCCTAAGCTAACGCTGCCTGACTGCTGCCTCACAGGAGCACCTAGTGCAGGGAAAATGTGTCTGTGCCAGGGTTGCAGGAGCACTCAGCCCAGTGCCTTCATTTAACCCCAGCCCTGTCTGGAGTGCAGCCTCAGGCACTCTGTGAGCAACCAGGATGAAGGCAAAAGCTCCCGCTAGACCATGGAGATGGTGCTAAGGAACACTTAAGGTGCTGCAGCAAGGCTGGCCAAAGCCCATCTGTCATCACCTTAAGAGCTGGTAGAAAGTGTTGGTGCTTTCTGTAGATCACAGAGAGGCAGCTGATGGACACTTGGAATCTGATCCCATCTACAGCTCATCCATCAGCAGCCCTTAGCTGTGGAGGTATTTCCTCTCAGGCGACCTTTCCTGCTTTCTGCTTTGGCATGGGAGTGGGCAAAACAGAGGGAGAAGGCAGCAAACCAGGAGATAGAAAAGGGTTAAGAGGGGGGCCATAATCAAATAAGCATGGCCAGAGCCATTCAGAGCAGCAGCATCAGGTTACCTCGGGCCATCCCGCTCCAGTTACTTATTAATTAGGATTACATTTCAGGACCATGCCTGTGAATACTTTTCAGCTTATGGAGGCAGCATGGTAGCCCACATTAATTTTGCTCTGCTCCAATCTTGGGCATTTTACATAAGATATTAACTCTTTCCCCACTGCCCTGCTTTCCATGAGCTTATGAGTTATAAAGAGAACATCCATGTTTCCCTCAGGAAAGGATACAGGAGTCTGTGCCTTGATCACAGAATCACGCAATGGTCAGGGTTGGAAAGGACCTCTAGAGATCATCCAGTCCAACCCACTGCTAAAGCAGGTTCCCCTAGGTCAGGTCACACAGGAACACGTCCAGGTGGGTTTGTAAACCTCCAGGGAAGGAGCCTCCACAACCTCCCTGTGCAGCCTGTGGCAGGGCTCCCTCACCTCAGCACCAAAGGAGTTCTTTTCTTTGTGTTGAAGTGGAACTTATTGTGTTCCAGTTTCTGTCTGTTACCCTTTGTTGTATCGCTGGAGACAACAGGGGAAAAAAGTGTCTTCCCATCCTCTTGACATACTTAGAGCCACATCTCACTAGAAGGAACACATTTGGGGAGAAAAGCTGAAGTAACCCCACAGGGCTGGAGGGGCAATGCAGAGCAGAACCCTGAGATGTTGCAACAGTGCCTCTCGCAAAAAGGGGTTGTGCACAGAGCTGTGCTGCAAACCCATTTTGCTGGGAGTTGCTTAAAGGGAAGATTTGAAAAGGCCAGGCCCTTGTTTCCTACTGACCTGAAAAGAGTAGAAAGAAAAAGCCCATTAGGGAGCAGGGGGGGAAGAGGTCTGGGCAGGCAGAGGCCTGAGCTGTGCACTCAGCTGCTGTTCTTTGGGATTCAGATGATTTAGGTTACTCTGCCAGCTGGATCCTCTCAAGGCTGATGCTAAGGAACACAAAAGCCTTTTGTCCTTCGTGGGGAAGCTTTTGAGTACAAGGAGTCAGGCTGTGTTCTTAGTTAGGCTCCTGCTTTTCTTTCTGTAGGCATTTGAATGCCTTCAGTTCAGATGTGTGTGGCTGTATTGTGTAGGCCAGGGGAAAGAAACAGNCCAGATTGCAATGTCACAGGATATTTCCCCCTCAGAGAAGGGAACCCTATGTCAGCTGAGTACCCACTTGGCTTGGGGCTAGGAGGGTGAGAAGTTCCCTTTACAGAAACACAGAATGGTAGGGCTTGGAAGGAACCTCTAGAGATCACCCAGTCCAATGCCCCAAGCTCAGAGTCCATGTCTGGTGTTAGAAGTTGTGTTTAAGATGCATCCAGACAGACTTCTTATTGACTTTGGTGGGAATACACAGCTAATGGGAACACCTAAATGGCATAGGAATGCTGTCCTGTGTGCTGGTCATCACTTCTCAAACACTTTTTACTTCATTAGCAAAAAGGCTGATATATTTTCTTCTTGGACCCTGAGCTCCAAGGCCTTGCTTGTCTTCTCCCAGCACGTTCTCATGTACAGCACACGAGGTCTCACCTGCTCCATGTAGCCCTGGTAAGCCTTGGCACTGCTGGACAGGAATGGCAGTGTGATGGCAGACCTTGGTCATCCCAGGGCATGCAGGACAACTTAGGAACTCATCTCCCCACCTTCTCACTTACCTGCCTAGTTCATTCCCAAAGTACACAGGAGGCCAGTGTAGAGATCGATATAATGTTTGAGGAAATCACAGCCCTGTTCCGGATGTGTGTGGAGATCAGCAGCAGCGTACACTTGGGTCATTCAGCTATCCCTCTTTGTATAACAGGCCTGAAAACCTGAATTTAACAACAAATTGTGGTGTGTAACACAACAGGAAGCTGAAGCTGGCTGCTGACTGCAGCACAGAGATCTTCCAGTTGTATTCCAGCTTCATGTTTGACGTCTGTCCCGCTATTGACAAAAAGGGGGGAAACAGGTCACTGATTCAGCTCTCACTGCACTTTGTTTCAACTAATCTATAGTTTTAATGCCAACAAGAGTAAGTTGTGAAAAATGCCTCTCAACACAGGACGTCAGCAGAAATCTCTGCTGCCCCAATTCCTGTCGTCTGTTGCCACACGAGCAATCCTTTCCAGCAAACAACTTGTGCTGGTAAAGGTCCACAGGGCCAGATCAAGTCCCATAAATCCATCAAGTACAGAGCTAAGACCATCTGCAGAAAGCTGTCACACACTCCTCAGGGACTGATGGACATTGTCTGAAGGGCTCTCCTTGCCCTGGAGGAATTTACCACCCTAAGCTAACGCTGCCTGACTGCTGCCTCACAGGAGCACCTAGTGCAGGGAAAATGTGTCTGTGCCAGGGTTGCAGGAGCACTCAGCCCAGTGCCTTCATTTAACCCCAGCCCTGTCTGGAGTGCAGCCTCAGGCACTCTGTGAGCAACCAGGATGAAGGCAAAAGCTCCCGCTAGACCATGGAGATGGTGCTAAGGAACACTTAAGGTGCTGCAGCAAGGCTGCCAGAGCCCATCTGTCATCACCTTAAGAGCTGGTAGAAAGTGTTGGTGCTTTCTGTAGATCACAGAGAGGCAGCTGATGGACACTTGGAATCTGATCCCATCTACAGCTCATCCATCAGCAGCCCTTAGCTGTGGAGGTATTTCCTCTCAGGCGACCTTTCCTGCTTTCTGCTTTGGCATGGGAGTGGGCAAAACAGAGGGAGAAGGCAGCAAACCAGGAGATAGAAAAGGGTTAAGAGGGGGGCCATAATCAAATAAGCATGGCCAGAGCCATTCAGAGCAGCAGCATCAGGTTACCTCGGGCCATCCCGCTCCAGTTACTTATTAATTAGGATTACATTTCAGGACCATGCCTGTGAATACTTTTCAGCTTATGGAGGCAGCATGGTAGCCCACATTAATTTTGCTCTGCTCCAATCTTGGGCATTTTACATAAGATATTAACTCTTTCCCCACTGCCCTGCTTTCCATGAGCTTATGAGTTATAAAGAGAACATCCATGTTTCCCTCAGGAAAGGATACAGGAGTCTGTGCCTTGATCACAGAATCACGCAATGGTCAGGGTTGGAAAGGACCTCTAGAGATCATCCAGTCCAACCCACTGCTAAAGCAGGTTCCCCTAGGTCAGGTCACACAGGAACACGTCCAGGTGGGTTTGTAAACCTCCAGGGAAGGAGCCTCCACAACCTCCCTGTGCAGCCTGTGGCAGGGCTCCCTCACCTCAGCACCAAAGGAGTTCTTTTCTTTGTGTTGAAGTGGAACTTATTGTGTTCCAGTTTCTGTCTGTTACCCTTTGTTGTATCGCTGGAGACAACAGGGGAAAAAAGTGTCTTCCCATCCTCTTGACATACTTAGAGCCACATCTCACTAGAAGGAACACATTTGGGGAGAAAAGCTGAAGTAACCCCACAGGGCTGGAGGGGCAATGCAGAGCAGAACCCTGAGATGTTGCAACAGTGCCTCTCGCAAAAAGGGGTTGTGCACAGAGCTGTGCTGCAAACCCATTTTGCTGGGAGTTGCTTAAAGGGAAGATTTGAAAAGGCCAGGCCCTTGTTTCCTACTGACCTGAAAAGAGTAGAAAGAAAAAGCCCATTAGGGAGCAGGGGGGGAAGAGGTCTGGGCAGGCAGAGGCCTGAGCTGTGCACTCAGCTGCTGTTCTTTGGGATTCAGATGATTTAGGTTACTCTGCCAGCTGGATCCTCTCAAGGCTGATGCTAAGGAACACAAAAGCCTTTTGTCCTTCGTGGGGAAGCTTTTGAGTACAAGGAGTCAGGCTGTGTTCTTAGTTAGGCTCCTGCTTTTCTTTCTGTAGGCATTTGAATGCCTTCAGTTCAGATGTGTGTGGCTGTATTGTGTAGGCCAGGGGAAAGAAACAGCATTAACATCAGTAGCGGTGCTTGCTGCTTCCTTGTGCTCCAGAGATTCCTCAGCATTGTGGGGTTTGCTTCAGGTTTTGAAGAAATCTGTGCAAATAACCCCATCAGTCTGTCAAAGCGTCGCCTAATATTGCTCCAAAGCTGCCCATGACATCACTGGGGTTCCGAAGGGGCTCTGATACACAAAGTGTTATCAGACAGGTAATGAGATACCAGACATTGCTTTCAGTGACCATTTGCACTGCATTCCTGTCAGACACATCATGAATCAGGTGGGAATGTTTTGCTATGCAGGTCATAACCTGCAGGGCTGTCGCCAGTGCAGCTTTCTGACTCAGCAGACCTGCATCCCGCTCTGGGATCTGCTCACTCCCCTTCTCAGAAGGAGCTCAGCAGAGAGAGGCTCTTCTTTCCTTGCTTAGCTGCAGCAGAGCTGAAAGCATGTGCGTTTTACAGGCTCAGGCCCCAATGCCCTGGGGATGGGCACCAGCTACACACCTACCCTGGGCAGCCCACCAAAGTCTGTACTCATTCACAGGTTAGGGAAAAGTTCCCCACCCTCACTGTCAGGTTCTGGGACAGGTTTAGAGGGCTGGGTGCTCTCCTTTGTGTTTATCACCTGGCTGAACTGGGTATGTTGTTAATGACTGCCTGTCATTTGATGGTCACTGTTGGAGAGTGGTGGTTTGCTCTGCTCTCTGCTGCAGGATTTCCCTTGATCACTAACAGCATTTCCTCCTTACAGGAGCTCACAGGAAAGCTGCCACGAGAATACCCCCTAGATCCTGGGGAGGAGCCACCTATTGTAAGGAGAAGAATAGGAACTGCCTTTAAATTGGATGAGCAGAAGATCCTGCCTAAGGGAGAGGTGAGGCTGTGCCCTTCCCTTCCAGCTCCCCATTCCTACCTCAGGTCTCTAAGATGAGGAACATAGGAACAATCAGTCCTACAGCCATTTTTGCTCTCAATGACTGTGGTTAGTGACAGGGCCATTTCTTTTCATATCCATCAGATCAGGGAAATAGTGAGAGAGTTGTTGGCCTTAGTTCAGGCTCAGAGTGAAGGTGAAGCCCTGAATTTTAGCCCAGGCTTTGCCTTAGTGACCGACTGAGCCAGGACAGTGTGGTGTGACCAGGTGACTCACTTGTGTGAGCAGGGAGCACGTGGGGAGCCCCATGAGCCATCTGAGCCCTGGTGCTGCCCCGTGTTGTTACTGCAAACAGCCACTTGCTTCCTGCTCCAGTAGCAATCCGAATTCAGACCTCCCCTAACCTCAAAGCACCGCAATTATCCATCTTAGCCCCGCAACAGCAAGATGAAAGCGTTTTGTTTCCCCAGTCCTTAAACAAAAGAGCCTTCATCCCTACCTATGGGGAGCTGGAATCATGTTTTCCTAAGTTTGCCAGGGAGTGTTTGTTCTCTTGCCTTGCTCCCACAACGTGCTGGGTCAGTGCCCTGAACCGTGGCTGTGAAAACAGGCCTGCAGCAGCTGTGAGGCGGGACCGGATTCACAGAACAGCTATTGTCTGCAGAGACCCATTTGTCTCAAGACACTTGTGTATATTCCAGTCTTGAGTTTCCCTTTTATTTTTGCAAGAGGAGAGACTGAAGCTGGGGTGACTGTGTGGTTTAAGGCTCAGTCCAGCCAGGGAATTAACTGTTTTGTTGGCATTTTCCTTCTGCTGAAAAAAAAATAAACAGCTGGAGCTCTTTAGTTTGGTTCTCAATGGAGCCTGGGAGAGGAATTCCACCGAAGCCAAATATTCATGAACTAGCACATTTAATTAAGCTTTTCAAAGGGAAGCACGGCTTAGCTGAGTTACTCCTAAAACCCCTGCGGTCTGTTGGCTGCTCAGTTATAACCTGAGCTCCACCTTCCCCAGATCTTACTGCTACGAGGCAGCTTTTGGGGCCAGCGGGTGAGGAATCTCCTTACTCCTGTGGCAAGGTTAGGTGGGGAGAACACGAAGGTGAGGCAGTTCCTCCCCATTGCAGGCACTCTGCCTTTTGGCACCTGCAATCCAAACACGCTGACTCAGCTTTCCCCTACCTCCCTTTTCATCTGTCATGCTTTAAGACCGTGTTCAAAACCATAAATCTCTGTTCTCAAAGAATTACGTTGAGCTGTGTTTATTTGGCTGCCAGTTGGAGAGCATTTAAGAGAAACTAGTGAGGATTTTCATGTGCTTTTCAGCAAGTGGAAACACTAGAAACTCCCTTTAAAACAAAAGGTGAAATATTCCCTCGGTCATGTAAACTCAGGACTGATGTGGCCAACTGTGAGGAGCACCTGAAGGCAGATGATGGCTTCATTTCCTGAGGCTTTATTTATAGGGGCCTCACTGGAAGAAAAGAGACAGTTACAACTGGGAGGAAAATGAGTGTGTTTTTTCTAAGGTCCACCTAGTGACTTAGAAATGAGTCTGTGAAGGTCTGAAACGACAGCTCACTTCGAACTCTCCCTGCCTTTAGTAACAGCTTTGGCAGAGCAGGGTTGGCAGGGAAGGGTCCCGTTGTGTTTCTTGGTAATCACCTCTGCCTGGGCTGTAATTCCTGACTCTGGGAAGGATTTTACCAGAAGTCAGTAAATCAGGTTCCAGGCCTTAAAACTCTGTGGTGTTAAATTCACTTTTAATAAGTTTGGCACTGACGGAGCTTGTAAACTCTTCAAAGCAAAAAAAAAAAAAGGATCTGTTAGAAAGATTGGGGGAGTGGGTTCAGTCTTCATGAAAGCAGGGAAAATGATAACTGTAGTGTTAATGCTGACTCACCAGTGACAGCAAAGGGGATTTTTAAGCCAGAAGCTCAGAATAAAAACTTCAGGGAATGGCTTCAGTCTGTTTAATTCCCATGGCACCAGCTCTTGCAGCATTACCCTGCTGCTGCTGCACAAAGAGAAGGGTTTGGATTTGCATTAATGGGGATCTCCGTGAATATACAGCTGCCGGTGCTCACTGTCTGAACTCCCACCATTCAGTGTAATGAAAAAACTTGGCATTTAGTTTTGTCTTTAACTTGCAAAGACTAACACCAAAAACTCCGCTAAACTGGGGAAGGTAGCCAGATCTGTTGCAAACTGCCTCTGAAGCTCACAACGTGGAGTCCTGGCACAGACCAGGGAGCTCTGTCAGCTTCTGCGTTGGCATCAATTGGCATAAAGCCCTTGGCTTTGGAAGATAACTAAAAAATCAGTAGGTAGCATCCAGGTGGTTGCATTTAAAACCTCAGCTGAGCCCCTGTAAGGGCTGATGGTGGAGGCACTAGTCCTTTTGGGCACACCAGAGAGCTTGCTCTTCCGAAACCATCCTCCTGTCATGTAACTCGAGGGAACAATTCTCTGGTACAGTCAGCTGCAGCAGTGCATAATTACTTCAGCTCATTCTCTCCCCTGGATTTTGACAGCCATATACCAGGGAAAGATGGAATTAGCCCATCTTTGGCTTTTTTTACCCCAAAGAGTCTGGTGAGTGCAAAGCAAACCTGTCGAGAAGGTTAAAGCTGTAGCTTTGAATCAATACACAACACTGATATCCAATGGGGCTCAAAGAGGGAGGTAGGAAACAGGGAGAAGGCACGTGTGGGAGGCAGGTGTAAGTTACCCATAGATGGGTGTGAAAGGGGGAGAGTGTCAGCAGTGGAGCACTGATGAACTCAGCCGTGTTGAACTGCATGAAAAGCCAAACAGTCCAGCAAGGTTAGGGCTGGAGCACACACCTCCTCCTCCTTGACTGGGTCATCCCTTCCACCAGCTGCGCTCCCAGGCACTGTGTGAGCAGGTGAAGGTGGGATGGGTAGGCTCATGGAGGCCCTGTGATGAGGAGAGCAGCACAATCGTGGATGCTTTGCTGCTGGAGAGCCTTGGTTGAAGGCCACTGGGCAGGTTCAGGGGGAGCTTTGCCATAGCTGTGCCGGGAGTGTTTGATGGGAGCCATAACCCACTTGCCTTTCCCCAGGAGGCAGAGCTGGAGCGCCTGGAGAGGGAGTTTGCCATTCAGTCCCAGATCACGGAGGCTGCCCGGCGCCTGGCGAGCGACCCCAACGTCAGCAAGAAGCTGAAGAAGCAGAGGAAGACATCCTACCTGAACGCTCTGAAGAAGCTGCAGGAGATCGAAAACGCCATCAACGAGTGTCGCATCAAGTCTGGGAAGAAGCCAACGCAGAGAGCCTCCCTGATCATCGACGGTAAGCGGGGCTCAGCACCCACACTGCTGCCTGGCCACAAACCCAGCAACCCACAGCCAGGGGTAAGATAGTGTGAAGACACAGGCTGGGGGAGGCAGCTCAAAGGTGTGCACACCAAGGACACGTTTTCTTCTCCTCAGAAAGCGTTTCCCTGAATTACACAGAGCTGGTACCTAGTGTGGGCATTTACTTAGCAACAAGATAATCGTTTTAAGAAAGTGGAGATCAAACCCAGACTCCTTATGTCCCGAGAGATAAAACTTGCCAATGGCACCATGCCATTTTGCATCCTCTGGGGATCTCAGCTCTCCGTTGTGACTCGGTCTTAATCCTCATTGATTGAAAAAGAGTTAGAAGCTCCTTAAAAGGCAGCCTGCTAGAGACCTGGCTTGCAGCTCTGACCTCTGAGAGCGAGTGGGCTGAAGCTGAGTCAGTCCCTCACGGGAATCTTGCCTCTTGGCTATGTGAGGAGGAGGATGTGGGTGAGTGCTTAAGGCTGAGACTCAGTGGACAAAGGTCAGGGCACGGTTCACTACTCAATCACAGAGATGTTTGGGATCATCTGACCATCTTGCTACCTTCTTCCCTTCAGAAGGAAACCTTGCCAGTGAAGACAGCTCCCTCTCGGACGCCCTCGTTCTCGAGGATGGTATGTAGACTGCTGCTGTGTTCTAGAGGGCAGGGAGCAGGGAGGGATGCGGGAACTCCTGACTGACACTCAAGATGGAGGGACTGTTCTGTGTTAATAATCCACTCAAACATCCCAGTAGAAAAAAAAACACAGAGTTTCCCCTGACTCCACGTTGCAGTCAGACATCAGGCCTGGAGCAGTGAGTGTTGCTGTGGTTACTGCTCTGAATTCTTCCAAAAAGACAGTCCCAGAACACTCCCTTCTTTTTCTCTTAGGGTTTCAATTATTTTAATACTCCACATGCTCTTTCTGGCTGTTTCCCCACAAAAATGGGAATGTCAGAGTGTAGTTCAGAAAGCCAGGCCTTCAGGTTGGTCCCAAACACAGCCAGGGGAAGTGGGGTAAAGAAGGAGGCTCTGGAAGGGTGGTGGTGCCATTGGAGGTGTCACATGGCCATCACCTCTCTCTCTCTTCTTCCCTTCACAGAGGATTCTCAGGTCACCAGCACAATATCCCCTCTCCAGTCCCCACACAAAGGGCTCCCTCCCCGGCCCCCCTTGCACAACAGGCCGCCGCCGCCGCAGTCACTGGAAGGCCTGCGCCAGATGCATTACCACCGCAACGACTACGACAAGTCCCCCATCAAACCCAAGATGTGGAGCGAGTCGTCCCTGGATGAACCCTACGAGAAGGTCAAGAAACGCTCCTCACACAGCCATTCCAGGTGAGCCAGCTGCCCGCAGGTCCCATCACACAGGCATCCTGGCTTTCAGGAGGGATTGGGTGCAAGCCCTTGTAAGATTTACAAACCCTGCCCTTACCAAAGGGAGACTTTTAGGTGTTTTGGCCAATAGCCACGTGGTAAAAAGTAACGTTTGGTATCTCAGTGGCATTTTAAAAGGCATTGAGAAAGGAAGGATGGTGGTGGATCACCTGAGGGTTTTGATGGGGCTTCACCTTGACCTCTGGCTACCTGCTGAAGCTCTGGGACACAACTCAGAGCAGCAGCTGCCCCAGGTCCCGCTCACCCCTACGAGATCACAGGCCACGTGCCTGCGATCCGGAGAGAGGCCTGGGATGCCCCTTCCCCAAATCCCTGCCGGGGCACTGAAGCAGGGTGTTTGCTCCGCAGCAGCCACAAGCGGTTCCCCAGCAGCGGGAGCTGCGCGGAGGCGGGAGGCAGCAGTTCCCTGCAGAGCAGCCCCATCAGGAGCCTTCCCCACTGGAGCTCGCAGTGCAGCATGCCCTCCACGCCGGACCTGCGCCTGCGCAGCCCCCATTACGTCCACTCCACGCGGTAAGTGCCGCGGCTCCGCAGCGTGCTCACCCTCCTCGCCCTCACACACACCTCCTTTGCTTCCTCCTTCCCCCAGGACAGGGGTTCGTTCTCAGTTCAGGAGAGGACACAAACCAGAGGCACCGAGTGCTGTTGCCAGTAGGGACTCTCTCCTGAATGAGGGCCCTGAAGTCAGTTCAGCTACACTCCTCTCCCTACATCCTACCCCTCATCTCTCCCCGCTGAGGCAATCAGCCTTTTCTTCCACTGAGACTCTTCAGCTCAGGGGATGTTGAGAAGCGCTACAAACCCCACACAACTTTTTAAAGGGTCCATAGAATCCCAGGATGGTAGGAGTTGTTAGGGCCCTCTAGAGATCATCCAGTCCACCCTTCCCTGCTAAAGCAGGTTCCCCTCCATCAGGTCACACAGGAACATGTCCAGACAGGTTTTGAAACCTCCAGAGACTGTGGTGCTGCTGCTAAATTCTACAGTAAATTCCTCCCTGGATCCATGAGATCGCATGTTGTTTCCTGCCTGATGGGTAGTGTCAGTTGTCTCTCACAGATAAGATGTTTGCACATCTGTGACGCTATGCGGAGAGAGACCCGAGGATCCATGTGGCAGTGGGGTAAGCCCAGAGAAGACAGAGGAAAGAGCTGAAGTGTGTAAAGGAAGGGATTTGATGTGCACGGCCCAATTTGACTCCAATTTTCAGCAGCATTTCTACAAACCATTGAGCTTCATTGCTGACTGGTGCTGGTGGCAAACTCCAGGATGCTGTTGGAAGCAGAGCTGAGCCAGAGCTGTGTGCTGTTAGGTCCCCTGCCCTCAGTAGTGCTAACAGCATACAGCTCGGCATCCACTGAGTTGTGCCAATACAGCCAGCTCAGGCGGAGACCCTACCAGGCATAAAGCCCTGGGTTGTTACAAGTGTTTGGCTGGGAGTGCCTTTCAAAAGTGCAACGTTTGTTAACGCTGCAGCCCAGCTGTGTGAAGGAGCGAGCCTGGCACAGTGCTTGAGAAGTGGCCCTGTCAAGGTAGGACCGTATCTGAGTCCATGGCTCATTCGTGGCCTGGCCTTGGCCACCCATCGCACCAGAGTGTGACTCGTCAGGGAGTAGGGGAGGTGGTTCCTGCTCCTGGAGCAGGTGGCTGAGGCTCTCCAAGCAGCCAGGGCAGTGAGAGACCACCTAGGCTTGGCCGTGAATTGTGCCTTGCCTTTCAGCATGGCTGCCTGAGGCTGTGACCCACTGACAGTCTCACTGGTGCTACCCACAGCTGGCCCCCACTGCTGCTTGACAAACCACTGCCTTCTGGTTAAGTGTGGGCAGCAGCACGTCTGTCTCACACCAGGTGCATTGTACCTGTGCAGGACATTCACGAGCCACTTGCAAGGAAATCCCAGCACCTTGGAGGTTGAGGTGTGAGGATTTGCAGAGCTGGAGCAAAGTGAATCTGGTGGCACAGGGATGGTGCCAACCCAAACAGCTCTGCCACCGGGCCGCACCAGCAAAGCTGGGGCTTGTGAGCCACAGGCTCTGACCTTCAGCCTGGGTCTTTGCCAGGGTGATGAGCACAGGGGCATCATGCTGCACAGGGGGTTGTGTCCCATGTGGTGCTGCAGACTGAAAGCCACCACTGAGGAGCCCAGAGAGGAACAGGAATAGGACCCAATCACCCCAAACCCCGTGGCAGGGAAGCAGGTTGCTTTGCAGGCAGTGCTGAGGGGACCCAGGTTTTCAGTGCCTTCCAATTCCCTTGCCAGTGAGGCTGCCCTTGCGCGCAGATGAGGATGGGTAGTGCTTTGTCCTGCTGCCTTACCAGCTTGCATTTTTTTTTTTCCTGGTACCTGCAGGTCAGTAGACATCAGCCCAACCAGACTNCTTGCCGGTGAGGCTGCCCTTCGGCGAAGATGGGGATGGGTGGTGCTTTGCCCTGCGGCCTTCCCAGCTTGCTTTTTTTTTTTTCCTGGTACCTGCAGGTCAGTAGACATCAGCCCAACCAGACTGCACAGCTTAGCTCAGCACTTTAGGCACCGGAGCTCCAGTTTGGAGTCGCAAGGCAAACTCCTCGGCTCAGAAAACGAGACAGGGAGCCCCGATTTCTACACCCCAAGGACTCGTAGCAGTAACGGCTCTGACCCCATGGACGACTGCTCTTCCTGCACCAGCCATTCCAGCTCTGAGCACTACTACCCAGCTCAGATGAACCCCAACTACTCCACCCTGGCAGAGGACTCCCCGTCAAAAGCCAGAGAACGACAGAGGCAAAGGCACAAATCGTCTGGCAACCTGGTTTCCTCCAATTCAGGGAGTATGCCCAACCTGGCTGCCAGGAACGGGACAGGGCACCACCGTGTGTACCTGCACAGCCAGAGCCAGCCTTCCTCCCAGTACAGGATCAAAGAGTATCCCCTGTACATCGAGGGCAGCTCCACGCCCGTGGTGGTGAGGAGCCTGGAGAACGACCAGGAGGGACACTACAGCGTGAAAGCACAATTCAAAACCTCCAACTCCTACACGGCGGGGGGGATGTTCAAGGAGAACTGGCACGGGGACGAAGTGGACTCCGTCAGAATCACCCCTTCCCGTTCCCAAATCATAAGGACTCCATCTCTGGGCAGGGAGGGCCACGAGAAGGGCTCGGGCAGGACTGCCGTGTCGGACGAGCTGCGGCTCTGGTACCAGCGGTCCACGGCCTCCCACAAGGAGCACAGCCGCCTGTCGCACACCAGCTCCACCTCCTCGGACAGCAGCTCCCAGTACAGCACATCCTCACAAAGCACCTTTGTGGCGCACAGCCGGGTCACGAGAATGCCTCCGATGTGTAAAGCAACGTCAGGTGAGAGCGGGGCCACGGCAGCCCCTGTGCTGGGGCAGCACTGCCTGCCACAGGAATCATATGATCATAGAATGGCAAGGTTGGAAGAGACCTTTAGAGATCATCCAGTCCAACCCCGCTGCAGAAGCAGGTTCACCTAGATCAGGTCACATAGGAACGTGTCCAGGTGGGTCTTGAAGACCTCCAAGGAAGGAGCCTCCACACCCTCCCTGGGCAGCCTGGGCCAGGGCTCCCTCACCTCACAATGAAATAGCTTTTTCTTAAAGTGGAACTTTTTGTGTTCCAGCTTCATCCCATCACCCCTTGTCCTGTCACTGGATACAGTAGAAAAAAGTGCTGCCCCAACCTCCTGACACCCACCATTTAGATAGTTGTAAATGTTAATNCCATGAGGGCACATCCCTCTGCAGTGATGGGCTCGGAAGACAGAGAGGGACCACAGCCACGTTGTGGACAGGACTTCCCTTGGGCCTCAGTGGGTGTTGGGTGGTGGCACAAGGGGCTGAATGGGGAGGGGGGTCACTCCTCTGTGAGGGATCACTCAGTCATCACAGCGAGGGGAGTGGGGAAGCAAGCAAAGGCTGAGCACCGGCTGGGAGAAGGCTCGTCCTCAGCAAAAGAGCAGGAGCATGAGGAAGGTTGGATGGGCAGCAGCCCAGCCCTGCCACCCCCCATCAGAATGTTTGAGCGATGACATCTCTGTGAGCTGCTGAAACTTGGTTTTCCCATGCAGCTCCAGTAGCTATGCTGACAACACCCTGACATTCACAGCACTTAATTTAGTGCGGTGCCGTGCCTCTCTGTCATGAGCAGAGCTTTTCACCTCACTGCTGTTAATATTAAATAGTAAGAAAACAGTCACATTCGTTAAACTGAGGAGGCCGCTATGTGCCCATGGTTAAATATTTACTGGCCATCAGTCACCTCTGGACAAGTTTGGGTAGATCAAGGACCTGCTGAAAACCTGAATCCAGCCCCACATGGATTGGGGTTGCTGGTCCATCAGTTTGCACCGTGCCCATCTCCACCCTTCCACATGCCTCAGCCTTGGCCTGGGGGTGCCATCGCTGCAGCCTCTCTCAGCAGCCCCATGCTGGCTCTTGGCCTCTGATGTCCCAGCATGGTGCCAGCTCCACCGTGACCACGCTGACACCCGTGGAGCTCTGCACTCTCTGCCGACCCCAGCACGGGCTCAGAGAGGTTGGTTGGACACCAGGCTCCTCGTGGGCCACCAGCAGCTTCCTGGAAGAGGCTGATTTGTGTGTGATGCCAATGCTTGTAGGTGGCTCAGATGTGGAACAAGACACAATCCAGGAGCTGCTGGAACTGTCCTGTGTCTCCACATGAAGACGTGTCTTCCTCCCTTTGATAAATGGGTATTTCTGCTCCACCCAGCAACAGAAAATGCCGTGAGCAGTTTGCCTTGCTTAGCTCTGAAAACAAGGCCAAGTCAGTTAGATCACCCAGAAAGGAAGATGGTGGGATTGGGAGGACAGCACTTAAGAACTGCTGTCAGTTCCCCCACCCAGGTGAGCCTTCGCATCAGAACGTGATAGCGGGGCAGCAGAGTGGTGGGTGAGCTCAGCAACCACAGCTCATCCTGAGCAGCGGGCAGCACGGGCTGGGTTTGCCCTCAGAGCCAGTTCCAGCCTTCCAGCTGTGGGAGGACACTAACTTCAGGGGCTGCTGGCTCCAAGGAGCAGACAAATATTTGCTTTTCTCTTTGAGTGTCATTTGGCAGCAGCTAAAGGAATTAACAGCAGAGAAGGGGATGCCAGGCAGAAACATCCATCATTTGAGCTGATTAGCCCTGGCCAAGGGGGTCTGTTGGCCTTCACACTGTCCTTCAAGAGAGGATCACACTTTGAGGCACAGATTAAATGCGGAAGGTCATCACTGTATGGACCGGAGGAGGGGGAAGGATGGGTCAGGTGGATTTCTTGGCTAGACTGTCACCAGGGAAACCCTCAAGAACCTCTGCCAATGGTACATCTTTAGTCCAGCTTGCTTCTGTTTTCCTTAAAGTGAGACATGCCTTCCTCTGCTCCCAGAGCAGCAGCGTCAGCAAAGCCAAACGTGAGGTGTTTGCGATGTACAGGGAAAGGCAGCTGTGGCTTTTGAAGTCTCCAGAGCTGTCCTCCTCCTTTACCCGTGACACAGAGCACTTGTCCAGACTCCAGCAGCCACCAGCACTGGCTCCTGGGGCACAGAGCATCTCCCGCTGCCACTGGAGCTGCCTCTCACCACGGGAGAGGTGCAGTGTTGCCAGCAGAGCCTGGGTGCAGTGCTCAGCTGGAGGCCAGGCTGAAGCAAAGTGTTGCTGCCGAGCCCCAGCCGGGCCAGGCAGCAGGGCCAGCAGCGGGCTGGTGGCTGCCGTGCCCCCTGAGCCAGGGGCCTGAGCAGCCGATGCTTGGGAGCCACCCTCCCTCTCTCACCTCACGGCTTCTTGTGCTGTTGTTGTTTTGCAGCTGCCTTACCTCACAGCCAGAGGAGTTCCACGCCGTCGAGTGAGCTGGCGGCCACGCCGCCGGGCAGTCCCCATCACATCCTGGCCTGGCAGACCGGGTGAGTGACGGCGGGACGGGCCTGGAGGAAAGCCTCCCCGCTCACCAGCGAGGGGAGAGCACGGGGAGGGGGACACTTTCCAGCTGCTCCATTGGCCAAGGGCTGCACAGAGCCCTGCCAGCCCCTGCCTGCACCCTCTCTCGCAGCAGTGGGCTGCAGCTGTGGCTGCACTACTTGGGGGGTGGAATGAGCCTCCCGGGTCCATCCTCCTCGGGCAGTCTCCTTCCTCCAATTTTCCATATGTCCAAGTTAGCTGATGTATATTTTTACCAACCATCACTCTTGTCAGGCCAAGGGGATGGAGCCTGCCATACTTGTTTGTGCAGCAGCCACATTTCTGTGCTGGGCTTTCCCCAGCAATCACAGAGTCACAGAATGGTGGGTATTGGAAGGGAGCTCTAGAGATCATCCAGTCCAAACCCCTGCTAAACTAGGTTCCTCTCCATCAGGTCACACAGGAACGTGTCCAGGCAGGTTTGGAACCTCCAGAGCAGGAGCCTCCACCCCCCTCCCTGGGCAGCTGTAGCTTAACACATCTGAATGACTACTGAGTGCATCTTTTTTTTCAGCTGCCACTACCTTAACGTGCTTCACCAAAAGCATGACTGAGTCACTCATGCAGGTAGCACGACTCGTGCAAATACAGTCACTGAGTTCCTTTGTGGGGGCAGGGAGTTCCAGGAGATAACAAAACCTTTTATGCAAGCTCCTCTGGGCATTTGCCAGCCATCTCCTGCAGTTCTCTCCTACCAACCACATGAAATAAAGGTCAGGTGCCCTCTAACTCACCACAAGTTTTGGGCTATGTCCTCAAAACACCACCAAAGCCCTAGAGTAGGAGAACTGCTGAGATCCCCAGCGAACAGAGGCTGGTGACTTTGCAAACATTTCACTGTGCAGCCACTGGAAAATCTCATGCTCTTTAGTTTCTTCTGGTCGCCTGTGACCAAGTTTGACCTCTGGTTTTCCTCCAGCACTGCTCGTGCCTGCACTTTTAAGTGGAGATGAGGAGAAGCATAACCACAAGCCCCTCAGGCCTACCTTGGATATTAAATTGACACCTTTGACATTCAGCCTCACAGAGTCTTTGTGTGTGCTTCCAGCTTTAGAACAGGAGAATTCTCCTGGTCCTGTTTCACAAGAGCTCAGGGGATCACAACATCAGCAAAGTGGCAGCTGCCTGTACACCGAAGCTGCCACTGCTAAGGGTTTGAGTCTAGGCTCAAATCTTGGTCTCAGTCTTTACCACAATCCTCATTCCTCTAAAAATGATGATGAGAAGCAAAACCGGTGAGCAGCCGGCTGAGAAATCTACTTGGGAAACCCCAACTTTTCTTATTCAAGAAAGCCCCTGTACCCTGTCCTCTCGTAGCAAAAAACCACACCAAGCCAAATCCTCAGCTGGTGACAGCGCAGTGATTCAGGTGTGTAGCTCAGGCCTTGCGCCAACCACGGCACCGAAGGAACCAGACACAAATCAGCACTCGTTTCGTGCCTGAGCATGACACCCGAGGCGCCTGTGTGAGCACAGCAGCAGCAGGTCACGTTTGCCATGAGATGCAGGAGTAGGCTGAGCTCTCCCAGCACGACCCAAAAGACTGACAGTTCTCCCCAGCGTGTTTTTGTGTCACTAACTTTGTCTGAAGATGACTCACTGACTTGTTTCCTCACTGCATTAATAAGCTCGTAACAACGTCTGTGTCACTTCTTTTCTTTAACATTTCCTCTCTCCTCTTTCCTCCGTTTTGGTTTTTTTTTGCTCTCCTTTGTTCAGAGAAGCAACAGACAACTCACCCACTATGGATGAGTCTCAGTCTCCAACCCACCAAAGTACTGATGAATAGAGGTATAGTAAGGGGAACGTTTTGTTCTTTCATCCCTCTGCCTTTCAGTCCCTGAACACGGCGGGAATAGCCGGCATCCCGCTGGCCCAGAGGAGCAGCCCTGCTCCTTGTGTGCCTGCTTCTTTGGCAGCAAGGCTTCCTTCAGCTCTTGGAAAGAACAACTTGAAAAGCCTCTCCCAGCCCCCTCTGTGCTTATTCAGCAAGTTTGAGGCTGGGGCACAAAAGAGGCCTGGGGACCAGCGTGCTGTGCATTCACGCCGAGGCCGCAGAGGCACAGAGCAGGAGGCAGCAGCACAGCTGGGGCTGGGGGATGTTTCAAATGAGTGTTGAGTGTGTGGGGAGATGAGATGAGCTGAGGCAGACAGAGCCTTGGAGAGCCTGGGCTGAGCTCCTGGCAGCTCCGGCCACAGCACTGGGCACCCCCAGCACCCTTCCTCCTCCTTCTTCCCTGCCGCTGGGCAGAGCTGTGCAGCAGAGCCTGGCAGCAGCGAGGCTGCAGGGAACGAGGAGCAGCCCTGGCCTAGTTCCTGTGGGAAGACAGAGGGGGAAGGGTGGAGGGAACAAAAACACTCCACAGAGTATTGCTGTTTTAATTAAACTGTCTCGCTGTCTGACGCTCATTTGAATCTACAACCACTCACAGCTGGCAGCTGGCAAGTGTTTCCAGCTCAGCTTTCTAGGGATAACCCAGAAACCTCCCTAGTCCAGCACGGAGCTGGGAAACAAAAGGCTTTTTAACATGCAGACAGCAATGCCCTCGCTCAGGTTCCTCCCTGACACCAGTCCCAGGGAGAGCAAGTGGAGAAGAGGGCAGAGGAAGCAGGAGCTGTGGGATGCAGGGGGTTGTGAGAGCAGCCCTGTGAGGGAGGGTGGTGAGGAAGGAGTGAGAATCCCACGGTGAACCAGAGACAAAATGCGTCTCCCAAGTTGGGCCTCAGAACAGTCCCTAGATTGGAAGTTGGTTCAGGTCAGTGTATGAGGGGAGACAGCAGTGCTGGATCTCACTGTGCAGATGTGGCTGTCACCTTTCAACAATATCAAGATTTTTTTGCCCTCAGTGTTTTCTTCTGGCAAGCAGCTCTGCAGGCTGAGCCAGGAGCCGACCTGGTCAGAGCTCCAAGGGCAATAGCGAGGAAAAAAAAAATCTCATCAACTGTCTCATCTGCTCAGTACAGGCAAACAAGAAGCCAGACAGCAAAGGCAGCAGTAGCTTGTCACCAGAGATGCCCCAACATGAGGACTGGGCTGTAGCCCCAAGATGAAGACTGGGCCACCTACAACAAAACAGTCTCATCCATGTTGGGCCTGGCACCTTCTCATTAGTCACTTCCTCGCTCGTCCCTTGGAAGCCCCATAGCTGTGGGATTGCCTGGTGGTGCAAAAGCCTCTGCCCAGAGCAGAGTGATGCAGGAAAACACCACCAACACTCACTGGGTAATGCCATCTACTCTCAGCGCTTGCTGCCTGGAGAGCATCCTCCTGAAGGTCTCTGTACCCCAGGGAAGTGAGGCAGAGCTGTTGCTGCTGTGCATGGAGAGGGCAGGGGCCCAGTGCTGGGCTCAGCCATAAGCTCTCCCCTCCTGCAGAGAGCACCTCTGCTGCCATTCCTGCATCCAAACTTGGGGTTCAGTTTTCTCACACTGGGCAGGTTGCTGTGGCGTGGGGCTGCGTGGCAAGAACAGAGCGAGTCAGAGCAGGGCCCTGCATGCTGAGCACCCCCCCCCAGGCACCAGCTCCGGGGCTGCCTGCAGAGTGCAATGAGATCTGGGGGTATCCTGCACTCCTTCCAACCCCAACATGATGTTTTATCCTATGGTTGAACTTTCCAGGAGCCCTGGTTCTAACAAAGTTTCCTTTCTCCTGCAGGAACTACAATGATAGCTGTTTCCTGGATTCTCCCCTCTATCCAGAATTAGCAGATGTCCAGTGGTATGGGCAGGAAAAAGCCAAGCCTGGGACTCTAGTGTGAACCCCTGACCTCAAGTTAATCGCATCAATGCCATTCTGAGATCACCTCACTGCCTCTCATTTGCCTTACCCAGATGCACCGTCACCCAGCACCAGCTTCAACTCTTTAAGCACTTTTCTCACGATGCAACTCAAGGTGACATTTAGCACACCCTGGCCCTGAGACAGCCACCTGCCAGGCGAGCAGCCTTCCCAACAGTCAGCCAGCGACTGACACACGGCTTTGCCTTGGAACCGCTGGAAGCCTTTGGAGGCTCACATCAGATCTCACTCTGCGGCGTGGAACGGCAGTGAGAGTTCCTTGACCTGCCTTCTGAAGCCAACAGAGCGTCGGTTTAATAAAGGGGTGGAGGATGGGGGAAGGGAAAGACTGGGTAAAATGAGGCAGAGAAATGGATGTGCCAGTCTCAAAAGTGTGTCTGTCATGAGACAGTGAGATTCCCATCGCTTCGGACACGTGTCAGAGTCTCGCAGCCCCACCTGCGCTGCCCCAGACGGCAGGATGAGGTTGCTCCAGCAACTTCTACCCACAAGAACATCTCTCTCATTTCACTCACTGGCAGACACAGCCACCTCCAGGAAAATGGCATTTCCCTCTTCGCTTCCAGCCCACCTGTGTGCAAGTGGAATCCCCGCCCTGTGTCATGCCGGAGGCCTGGGCTGGTACCGCCACGGTGCTGCCTGTGAGATGCCATGGAGCCACACCGACAGCGGCCTGTCAAGCAGAGGCAGCTGCTCCCAGCACTCCGTGCCTGCCACAGGCTGTACAGCACCAGTACACAGGTTGGTTGGACTTTAATACTCCCATGACGAGAAAACTTGCCAAAACCAAGCCCTTTGTACAAGCCAGACAACAGCCAATCAGTTGCAATCGATTTCTGCACGAAGCATTAAGGTGAAAGCAAAGGGGAAAGCACTCCACAGTCTGACCCTGCAGCAACACCTCAGTTCCACCCCGTCCCTCACAGCCTGACCCCGCGGCAAGGCTGCAGCAACACCTCGGTTCCATCCCCTCCCTCACAGCCTGACCCCGCAGCAAGGCTGCAGCAACACCTCAGTTCCACCCCGTCCCTCACAGCCTGACCCCGCGGCAAGGCTGCAGCAACACCTCGGTTCCATCCCCTCCCTCACAGCCTGACCCCGCAGCAAGGCTGCAGCAACACCTCAGTTCCAGCCCATCCGACCCTCGGTCCCCGCGGTGGGGCTGGCCCTGGGACAGCTCCCGGCACAGCGGGTCTGTCAGGCCGGCGCTGGCTCCTGGGCAGAGCTGAACCACTCACCACAAGGAGCACATTTTCCCCGACTACCACATGAAAGAGAAACAAGGCAAAGGAGACGTCGGAGCCGAGCGGGAGCCGCTTGCTGATCCCCAAAAGGAACCCTACCGGAGCGTGTCACGGAAGGAGCTGCAAGTTCACACGTCACTTTCGAGCAATGCTTTAGAACACGTCAAGCCATGGAACTTTCAAACAAGGCCTCAAAGACGCTTTTGTAAACGAACCAGTGCACGCTGGAGGTGGATGTCGAAGCTGGCAACGTCAATGTCTAAGCCTTCGTCGCGGTGCTAACGCTGTTTTTATTGCCACTAGCTTGGGGGGAGGTTGCCCGGCTTGCCCCTCTCCCCCCCCCAACGCTGGTGCCTGCAAACGATGATTTCCTATGGGAAAGGCATTAAAGAAACGGCTGGAAGGGGGGTTACTGTGGGAAAAGCAGAAACTGAAGTTAGCTTTAGTTCAAGAACAAAAGTGTAACAACCAGCTTGAGTGTGTGTGTGTGAGAGAGAGTTCCAAGAATAACAACAGCGTCTACCAGACAAAGCAGGGTGAAACGTTTCACGTTAAACACCACAGCTTGGGGGGGGGGCTGCCACACCTTTTGGTATTAAGGTTGCTGGAAAACTGCATTCCAGGCTTTCAAAGAGAATGGCTTCTGCAGAATCAGGCTTGGGAAAAAATTGGGGGGGGCGGG
>WBNH01004926.1:158802-182930 GCA_013401255.1 Urocolius indicus
CTCTCCCTCTCCTCTCCTCTCCTCTCCTCTCCTCTCCTCTCCTCTCCTCTCCTCTCCTCTCCATCTCCTCTCCTCTCCTCTCCTCTCCCATCCCCTCCTCGAGGCTCCCTCTGACATAAAAAGCCACCTTTAGGGTTCCCTGTGGCCTCCTCAGCCTGAGGCTCCCAGGGGGAGGCAGGACTCTTGGATACCATATTATCTGCAGTGGAGTGTTGAAGATGTTTGAACCAGTCCCGTTTGTTTTCACTCTGTACTAGTTTTAGTTCCAGGCCTTAGCCGATCCCCATTCAGGTGCTATCAGATGACCAGTTACTGCTTAGTTAACTAGATGTAAAGTTTTACATATATATTCACGTCAATAGTTTTATTACAAGTGGTTGTAAAATGGACTCTCTAGGTAAAAAAAGGAAGGGGGGGGGGAAAAAAAAAGGACAAAAAGGAAGGGGAAAAAAAAAAATACAAGTACTAATTAGGTCTCTCCTGAAACGGACTTTAGAGCATGGCAAAATGATTTCACTGGGTTCTGTTCAGCTGTAATCAAGGACAAACTGTGTATGGCGTAGAGGAAAAAGAAAAAAGGTGCAGAGTTACAAAGAAAAAAAAAAAGATCTGCTTTTAATTTATTCTTTTTTGTATTAAGGATTTGTATAGTTCCCTGGACATTTTGCAGAACGGTGTTGTCAACACTTCCTTATTAAAGCATTTTCAAAATGAAACCTCCCAGTGGTCTCGTGGGGAAGGCTGAGCCCCTGGGCAGTGCTGCCCGTGGGGCCTGTGCCCCTCTGCTGCCCTTCTCGCTCCAGATGTGGGCACAGCTGCCCCGGGCAGTGCTGCCTGTGCCCCTCTGCTGCCCTGCCTGCTCCAGATGTGGGCACAGCTGCCCTGGGCAGTGCTGCCTGTGCCCCTCTGCTGCCCTGCCTGCTCCAGATGTGGGCACAGCTGCCCCGGGCAGTGCTGCCTGTGCCCCTCTGCTGCCCTGCCTGCTCCAGATGTGGGCACAGCTGCCCCAGGCACCCAGCTGCAGGAACCACTGGGCATTCCCCCGAACAGCCTGTCCTTTAGCCCTCCCTTGGCATCTCAGCCTGGGTAAGACACAACTGAAAGGGATCTCACCAACACTTCTAAGTACCTACAAGGTGGATGATGGGAGGATGGGTGCTATTTTTAACTGTAGTGCCCTGAGACAGGACAAAGGGGAACAGGCACAAGCTGAAACACCAAAAATTCCACGTAACCACAAGGAAAAACTAGCTTGCTGCTGAGGTGAGGGAGCCCTGGCCCAAGCTGCCCAGGGAAGGTGTGGAGGCTCCTTCTCTGGAGACTTTCAAACCTACCCGGAGACAAGACATACCTGAGCGTCCTGAGGGGCCTGGGCTGAGTGAGCTCTGGACGTCTCTTCCAGCCCCCACCGTTCTGTGACCCCAGGCTCAGCAGATCCCTGCTCTCTCCAAGGGGATGTGTGGGGCTCGGGCCCTAAGATCAGTGACTTCCCACCACAACACGAAACAAAGTCACAACAATAGTATTCACTTCTAACAAAGGCGACATGAAATAAATCAACCCTTGCTCAAGAGGTGAGTGGGACAGACTCAGGCACCAGCCCCCTCCCCACTGCGCCCCAAGGAACTGCCTGCTGCTGGGTCCCAGGCTCTGGTGTAACCTGTGCTGAGGCGGCAGCAGCAAGAGCCCCCCCCCACCCCGGACAGACACTGGAGGGAGGCTCAGGAGGGGGCTCTGTCAGCAGCCCAGCCTTCCCTCCATAGCACCAGGTGGTTTCCAACAGCCCCACACTCTGCTCCTGGAACCTGTCTGCACTTCCGAGCCCTGGCCACAGTTGTTTCCCTTTCCATCCTTTCATCCTGGGAGCTCTTTTCCAGCCACTTCTTGGAATCACAGAATCGTTTCTGCTGAGAGACCTTTAAAATCATGGAGTCCAGCCTTTGTCCCAGCACTACCAACCACTAGTCCATTTCCCCAAGTACAACATCCATCTCTTAAACCCCTCCAGGGATGGTGTCTCCAGCACCTCCCTGTGCAGCCTGTTCCAGTGCCTGACAACCCTTTCAAGAAAGAAATTCCTCCTCATGCCCAGCCTGAACCTCCCCTGGTGCAACTTGAGGCCATTTCCTCTTGTTCTATTGCTTGTCACTAGGGAGAACAGACCAACTTCTGTCTGGCTACAGCTTGCTGTCAGGTAGCTGTAGAGTGAGAACACAGTGGTACCAGCCTCAAGCATCACCCAGCATTGCTGCATGGGGCCAGTCTTGTGTAGTAAAGGGTCTGGGATGGGACAAAGGGGCAGTGATGGCATTTTTCAGACATCCCCCTAGCCCTGTTGGCTCAGATTTATTGCCTGTGCCTGCAACCCTGCTGCAGCACCTCTTCAAGCTCTACAACTCATTAGGAACAGCTTTCAGGACAAACAGATTTAACCCTGAAGCAACCCCTTTGTGCAGCCCTCTCACAGGGCACCTCCTCAAAGGCTTCGTCCTCCCGGCAGGCCCCGGGGAAGGGAAGCCGTTTCCATCTTAATCAGGTTCACTCATTGGAACCCAGTTCCTGACCCAAAAGACTTTGATCCCACATAAGCAGAGCCTGAGAGCCTTTCCAGCAATACAGACAAGCTGCAAATAGGAGATTAAAGGCATTTAACTGCCACTGGGCATGACAATCCAGGTGCAGGGTGTGTGTCATACCAGGGGAGGGAAGGGGCTGGGGCTGCCACAATCAACCAGGGCACTGAAGTCCCCAAACCCATCCAGATACAGCCATGGGGAACGTGTGACTTCATCCTACAGCTGCAAGCCTCTGGATTCAGCAAGGCTGTTTCCATCTAATGCAAGAATTATCAGAAATAAACATCTGGAGAAGCCCCAAGGGAAAAGCCTCAACAGCTAAACTGAAACCCACCCTCCCCACATCAACCGTCAGGCAGCGTGGCAGCTGCATCCCACCCACTCCTCCCTAAACTACATTCAGCTCTGAGATTTTGGGAGGGGGTGGGGAGGAAGCTAAGAGCCATTATTAACTGCTTGATCATGGTCTGGTAGCTGTAATTTGGGGCCATCCAGCTGCAAAGAGCCTCTAACCAGTGATGAGAAGCAGCTGGCCTGAGTGTCCACCCCCTGCCTGTAACCCACAGGCCCAGATTCCCCTCATGTGCTTGGCAGCTGGAAGCCAGACCTGCCGTGAGAAAGTGCTGCTCGGCTCCTCAGGGTGTTGCTCAGCTCCTCTGCTCCCCGTGCAGCACCATTCCAGGAATTGCAGAGGGATAAAGTTCTTCCGTCACCGGGCTTCAGCCGAGCACAGCGGCTGCGTTCCAGGGACTGTCAGCAAGGAGGCACGTTGCTTAAATCACATCCTCTATAAACCTGACCAGACCAGAATGAAAACATTCCAACCCCTATAATTCTCATCCCTACCAGAGGCACATCCCCACACACATCCCCATTCACAGCAGTGCTCAGGGTGCTGTTAAAACCCTCCTCGATTGTTAGCTCTAAAGCGGGAGAGAAAACACTCAATGCATCTAATATAGTTACAGATGCCCCGAGGAATCCAGTTCCCTCTCAAGCAGATGTTACAACACTCCTTAAACCATCCCCTGGCTACTCACTTGCTGCACTTTCCAGGGAAACTTCAGCTCTTCTAATCAAGGGACAATATTGTCGCTCGGTGATTTCAAGAGTTCAAAACTTAAGGTCAGAGTGAAGATCTAGAAACAGCTCAGGGAATTATCTGGGTAGAGAAAGGGGTAAAGTTGTGGTGTGATAATTGTTTCCTGTTGTAACAAATGCCTCTAAGGAATATCTGTTGAGAGCACTGCAAAAACGTCACCAGACACCACTGTTAATGAGATTCTTCCATGCTCTCGACATCTGCTCAGTGTCTCCCCACGAATCTCCTTCCCCTCTGCTCCCCCAAGGCCCCTCCTCAAGCATCAGTTAGGTCTCGGCCACCTCATTTTTATTACTTCTGAACTAAGCTCTTGGCCATCATCTGACTCCTGCATCCAAGGAACTTCAGAACCCAGTCTCCAGAAGAACCCAAAGTTCCTCCAGATACTCCTCCAAGCTCCTCATCAGCCAGAATCCCCAGCACAGAATCATAGAATCATGCCAGTTGGAAGAGACCTTTACGATCAACTCCACTCACCTCTCACTGCCCAGCCCACCACTAACCCATGGCCCTCAGCTACATGGCTTTTCAATATCTCCAGGGATGGGGACTCTACCAGCTCCCTGGGCAGCCTGGGACGGTATCTAACAACCCTTTCACTGAAAAAGTTCTAATCTAAATCTCCCTGGAGCAATTTGAGGCCATTTTCTCTTGTTACTTGGGATATGAGACTGACCCCCACCTCATTACAGCCTCCTTTCAGATAGTTGTAGAGAGGGATGGTGTCTCCCCTCAGCCTCCTCTTCTCCAGACTAAACACCCCCAGTTCTCTCAGCTGCTCCTCATCACACTTGTGCTCCAGACCCTTCCCCAGCTTCGTTGCCTGTCTCTGGACACACTCCAGCACCTCAATGTTCTTCTTGTAGTGAGGAGCCCAACACTGAACACAGCACTCGAGCTGGGGCCTCACCAAGTACAGGGGGATAATCCCTGCCCTGGTCCTGCTGCTCACACCATTTCTGATCCAAGCCAGGATGCCATTTGCCTCCTTGCCCACTGGAGCATGCTGCTGGCTCATCTGTAGCTGCTGCCCATCAACACCCCCAGCTGCTTTTCTGCAGGACAGCTCTTCAGCCCCTCCACCCCGAGCCTGTAGCGTTGCCTGGGGTTGTTGTAGCCCAGGTGCAGAACCCACTCCTGGGCCTCGTTGCACCTCTGGCAGTGTCAAGTGTCACTGCACCACAGGACACCAACACTTATCCCCAGAGCTGGGAGAGAGCTGTGGAAGTGAGCAGCGGGTTCTGCTGCCCAAGGGGAGGGCTCAGACAAACCTACACTGAATACTGACACAGTGCTGGGTCACACTCCGTCTTAAAGGTGTCCTCCAGTGACATGGGTCTGTGATGCATTTGTAGCTTTGCTCTAGGTCCCAGAAAGGCCTCCTTCAGAAAAGGACTCGTTCATGCTGTTGCAGAGACACCACGGCTCTTTAATTTGAAGAAGTGCATCATTTCAGCCTAAGACTTCCAACCTGCACCACTAACAAAGGTTCAACACTTCACTGTTGCTGCAGGCTTCAGATATCTTCCTTTCTGGGAGTCTCTTCACCATCCCCAGTCAAGGTGCACAATGGTAAAGACTTGTGGTTCCTCAAAATACCCTTGGTGGTCATGGGACGTCCTCATTATTTTCTCTGCCATGGCCAGCAGACTGAAATTTGCTCCAGATGTATAAAAATGGGATTTTGAAAGCCTCAAGAGCCATAAGATTACTTCCCCCAAGCCCAGAAGGTTTACATTAAAAATGTCATTACCAAAAAAGAAAGAGCCAAATCAGATGCACTCCAGATCAAAAACCTCTTTGCACTGAGGCTGGCTGTATTTTTCAGCTGAGAAACATATCTGGGGTTCTTTTTTTTTTTCCTCTTGATAAATACCACATGAAAGATTAGCCAATAAAGTCTTCATATTTACAGAAATAACCAAGATTGAGACCCAACTGCTTCCCTCTAATCATCTCCCCACATCAGCCTCCAACGGGAAAGCAGCCAAAAAAGCTCCCCGTGGGCTCTTGTGCAGGGCTGAGTCTCACCTCAAGCTCCACACCAGGGGGAAAAAAAAAACCAAAACCAGTTTAGTCTGTAGGATTCCCTGAATAACAAATGAAAATGAAAGCAAGGGTCATGTTCCTTGGCCCCTGGTCACAACCCCTGCACAAAACCCCCAACCCCTCTGCCAGGGAGTGTGTGTGTTCAGCACAAAGCAGAGATTGAAAGGGAATGTATATAAATGAGGCTTGGAAAAAGGAAGCTGGAGAAAAGCTGGGTTTTTTGGGTCGGTTTTTTTTTGATGCAAAGCCCACCCTAAGTTCCTGTTGGTGTTGAAGCCCAGATTTTGTCTCTTTGATCCTCTCTGGGTCTAGGAGGTGAGAAGGTGAGTCAGATGTTGAAGAGGGCAGAGCCTCACAAGGCGTTGTACTCCACACACTTCGAAGGGTCTGTTGGGAAGTGCTTCTGGCAAATGGTCATCAGCCTCTTCAGCCCCTGCAATTAAACGGGACAACTCCGTAACATTAGGCTGCCAAACACAAACTTCAACAGTTTACACCACTTTTAAGCTTAACAAGAAGAATTCAAGGCAAAAAAGCTGCTATTTTGGAGCCTCGGGGTTTTGTTTTTTTTTTTTTAATGTGGATGTTTTGCCAGTTTTGATGTTTTAGGAACCTTTCTGACCTGCAAAGTGTCATTTCCCATATTAGAGTCATCTGTAGCATAACTGATGAGCCCACAGAATCAGCCCCTCATGACAGACTCATGGTGAAAGCCCACAGCAATGCTCTAATCCTTCTTCACTACCAGGGCAGAAATGACACTGTCACCATCAATGATTTCTGAAAAGAAACCTGGATATTGAAAGTTAATGTCTAGACCAAAAAGCAAGTTCTGACACAAAAAAAACAAGCTGCACAGCTATGAGAAGGACTGGGAAGTTTCTCTTAGAGGAGAGATGTCACCGCCCTCCGTGGTGGCAGACATCAGCCCTGCGCCCTGTGGAGGCAGAATGAAGGAGGAACCCAGAAGAAAGGCAGAACATCAATTTCTTCATCCCTTTCAAGGCATCAATTGTCAAAAACCAACACAAGACAAACCCTATGATTATGTTCTTTCAAGTCACGCATAAACAGCCTAACAAAGAAGAAAGGAAACTGCTGTGGTGGCAGTGTAATCTAGCAGTGACATTGCAATCCAAGATGGCAAGAGACGTGTGCCTGTCACTAGAGGCTCCTCATGGAAGACGGCTCCTCACTGAAGGGACAAAGTGGTTCAACAGAGGTTGCTTTGGCCTTTTCAGCACAGGCGAGTCTGGAAAATACATCCCAGCACCCTGATTGTATGTTAAGATCCCAGGTTCATGGCAAATGAGAAACACGGGATCTTCATGCCACTGCTGGCAGCACAGACAATGTTCCATCCTCCAGCCTGAGCCAACCAGCTAAGCGAGACCTGCTATTTACAGCTGGCACGGAGAAGGTCCACGTTGAAAAGCAGCTCAGCCTCTGCTTCAGGAAGCTGTGCGACTCAGAAGCACTGACAACAAATAGACAGTGGGAAGCTGAACAGGAAAGTTTCCTTGACCAACAGATGAAATTCTAAACAAGAGGCAAACTGGGGTGTTCATATATGGTTGTATCTTCCACAAGACACAAAGAGCAACCCTACAGGGTAGACATCTGCCTGCTAGAAGAGTGTCAAACAGCCAATTATTCACCTGAATTGGAGAAGCTGCATTATGGCCATGTTGAGGCCCACATCAGTCTTCCTTCAGAGTGCAAATCTCTTCCTTTTAAAGACTGATAACAAAGTTATTTAGTTTCACACAAGCTATTTCATCCTTTAATTACTTGCAAGCAAGTATTACTGTAACTGGAGCCTGGCTCTGAGGGGCCCAATTTTCACCTTACAAAAGAACTGGTCAAATTGGATTTGTTGGCTCTGTAAGTGTTGGTATTTTCTCAGATTATGATATTAGAACTACAGCTAAAAAGCAACCAAAAGTTGTGTTTGTAGCCCAGATATGAAGAGAACTCGGGGAGAAGGGGAAGTTGCATTTTGCTTGCAGACATCTGCAGGGGTTGAAAAGTACCAGGAGTCCTGCTGCTGCAGCAGGAAGACATGTCTGCAAACCTCTCCTGCCAGCAGCTCTGAGCTCCATGATGCTGCTCTGGAGACTTCAGAATTAAGTCAGGTCTTTATCTCAACAAAACTGCAACTGGCAAGAGGCAAATCCATTTTGAATCATACAATTGTTTAGGTTGCAAAAAGGTCTTTAACATCAGAGTCCAACCATTAACCCAGCATTTAACAACACAAGAAAATCTTTGTTTCCTCAGACCTGTTCACACATTACACTGAAAGGTCAGAGAAAACATCACTGCTACCACAACCCAAAGTTCATGACATGGATACAAACATGCACACGAGGCACTAAACCTGGAATTCTGAGCCCAGAAAGATGAAGTAACATGTTTTGTACTTAACTAGTTGCAGAAACAGTCAGAAGAGCTGTATTTCGTGGTATTAAATTCCACACATGAAGTTAAAACCCCAAGTTAAGCAGTGAAGGAACTCAAGAGAATGCAACAGGTCTTCACAGCTACTGTGAGTAGCTGTGAGTGTAGGAAGCTCACCCTGGAGCAAGAGCCTGGCAGGACCTGGGAGCCCATGGGCAGAGAGGAGCCCATGCTGAGCAGGAGGTTTGCTGTCAGGACTTGTGATCCTGTGAGGGACTCAGGCTGGAGCAGTCTGTCCCTGAAGGGCTGTTCTCACAGTGGATGACCCACGTTGGGGCAGGGTATGAGGAGCTGCCCCCATGGCAGGCCCCATGCTGGAGCAGTTTGTGAGGAGTTGCAGCCCATGGGAAGGACCCACGCTGGAGAAGTTCATGAGGGACTGTCTCCCGTGGGGAGGGACCCCACAGTGTAGCAGTGGGANCTCCCCCCCTGTCCAGTTCAGGACAGAGGGAGGGACAGAACAACTGGGTGGGCACCTGGCACCCAGCCAGGGTTAAACCACCACACTATGAAACCAACATATCTCAAAGATCCCCTGTCTCCAAAGGCCAAATAGTTGGATTTCCAAAGCCAACGTTACCTGGATGTACTTCCTCTGTGTTTCATCGTTGAGCACGTGGGCTACGTGCTTGGAGAAGATCTTCTCACGGCCCGTCCGCGCGTGGATGCCCACCATGGTGACACCGATGGGCCAGGGAGCATTGCCTATAGCCATCTGAAGGTAGGCATCGTTTGCCTGAGGGAGCACAGCACACACACTCTTAGCAAGGAAAGAGCAGCAGACAGCAGAGGGTCTGTGCAGTTTTGGTTTTTACAGCCTCTCTGGATCAGGTTTCACTGCACAACACGAGCTGATTGTACACACACCTTCCTAACACCACTCACATTCACGCTGAACCCTGTGGGAAGCAAGGACTATGGGCTTTACCTGAGGCAAGAAAACACTGGATAAGGCACAGTCTTCATTACCTTGATTAAAAATGCTGGGACTATTTGCAAGCCCTCTCAGGTTCCCATAGGCTTCTCAGCTGTAATCACCCCCTGAAGCCTGGCTGTCGTGTTTGCAGAGCCTGTCTGTAAGCACAGCCCGTCACGGGCCAATGTTTGTGTGCACAGAGCTGAGGCCTCCCAGCACAGGGGAGTGTACAGGGCCTGGCAACTCTCAGAGAGAGGAGCTCACTTCCAAAGAGGCTCTACAAACCTTGGTGAAACATGCACATTTTGTGCCAATGTTTATGAACAGAGCAGTAGCAGCAGTAAATGAATCTGGAATTTCCTCATCAAGATAGCAGATCTTGTTTCTAAAGCTGTAGCAGACAACACCCCTGGGGAAGGGTATGGATAAAACTCAAAGTGAAAATTAATAGAAAGCAGAAAGGGAGGGAAGTACAGAGCTTAAAAAAAACAACCCCACAACAGCTGAGAGCCAGGAAGTGAGTGGGACAGATACACACGGCAATTACACAAACTGCTTCAAGAAGGACGTGGAGCAGGACATTCCTTCACTATTAGCAAACAGCTACAAGATTCACTGATAAAGAGTTCACTTATCTCCTATTCAGAGACTGGAAGAAGTAGCAATCACAACCAGTGGGTGCAGTTTCTCCCCATGTGGCACTGAGCAAACTGGGAGGTGAGTAACAAACAAGGACAGGAGGTGCAGATAGAGCTGAGAGTAAACCTGCAGAAGGGACTTAGGCTTCCCCAACGTCTGAACAGTCTTAGTCAAATATCTACTTGCTGACTTAAACATAGAGATGAAACACATTATGTGAACATCCAATCAAATACCCTTCCAGGACTGTCACAAGAGGGTTAATTAAGGTGGACTGAACAACTTGCGTTTTTGGCTACTGTCATGTGTTGACTTCCAGTTGCAAATCTTTCAAGCATTTCATCTAAGAAAGCAGGAAGAATCTGTGGCTGACAGTAGGCTACAGGCTGCACAAAGCACAGAAGGCAAGAGGAGGCAGAAAGAGACAAGTCTCTCAGGAAGCAAACTGGGAAAGGATAGGAGCATCTTTAAAAGCAGAAGGCTCGTTAGCCTAATTGAGAATAACGACTTCCAAAGGTAAACTCGGCCCCTCCCCAAAGCAGTCTGTGACATGTACATAAAGCCAACACCTCTGGGAGAAGAGCACAGCTGGTTAACCCCTGAGGTACACACCACATGCCTGCACACTCACTGCTTTCTTTGGGAAGGGATTGGAAAGGGAAATTCAGCATAATGATGATGTCCAAAAGGAAAAAACCAAGCCCCAAACAACAGGCCATCCTCAAAGCTCCCACGCTTCTAGTTCCACTGGCAAATTATTTGGATTCAATTTGCTTTAGGCCATCTCAAGTTTTTTTGCAGTCACAAAAGCAGGTTTGCTAGCTTACTTGACAAATATTATCCCCAGGCCTCACAAGAACAGTAAGAAATGCTAGAAACTGAAAGGCAAAACACATCTCAATTTCTTCTGTATACCCAAAGCTGCTTAAGCAAACGCTATCAGTGCTTCTGATAGAGTTCCACTTCTGAAGGCAGCTACAAACAAAACCTAATGCAGCCTCTGATGTTGTATGCCAAAGTACTTCTGCCGCCTCAACTAAGCAGACTTTGTCCAAAAGACTTTTCATTCACCTCCCTCAATCTTCCCAGGCCAGCTAACGTGAGCACGGCCAAAGAAAGGGACAGTGGCTCATATTCAATAACTCAGTTTGCCTCAATTAATTCCCAATTAATTATTCAACACTCTATTACTATTAATTCAATACCTTCATTTAACCTCACAATATCAGGTTTCCCACCCAGGATTCCTCTGGAATTTAATACAACCATCTGTGAGAAAAATGCTCTTTGTTCTTGTAAAGCTCTGCAGTCTCCCCAGCCTCAGGAGGATCTTCTGGCAGGCTGTGGACTCAGCTCTAGCTGGAGCCCACCCTTCAACAGACATTTTTCTTTTCCTTTTTAATATATGTTGTGTGCATTTCCAGCTCCGTATCTTCAAACATGCAAACTAATTGAAGTAATAAACTCCATCTATTAGAACCAGACAGCTCGAACACACCAGGAGAGTGCAACCAAACATACCTTCACATATTCTCTCTGTAACATGAACTTAATGATATCCGTGATGGACTCTTTGATGTCTGCAGGAAGTGTCTACAGGAGAAGAAAGGGAAGGAAAAAAAAAAAGAGACTTCTTTAACTTCAGAATAGCAGCTCAGGAAAATCATCCTACTCAGCATTTATAGAGTTTAGCACCTCCCCTAGCTCGAGGACTTTAACAAAGGAAAACATCCATGTCATTTAGACGAAGGATGTGAAGCAGGAAAGGTTAAGTGGTTACACCTAGTAGCTAGTGGCAAAGTGCAAAATATGATCCCAATTCAGGGATAGCAGGTGATGCATAAAGCAACACTTGGAAAGGCAGTGGGTAGGCAGAAGAATTCACTGGTCAAGATAAAAAAGTCCAGACTGGGAGTCATGGGCTTCAGACACAGCAACTCCGACCAGATCACTTCTCCTCTGTTCTTCAGTGAAGATACCATTACCTTAGGAAAGGGCCCTATCCACTGGGTGTTTTGAAAGCAGAAGTTAAAAAACTCTTACAAGAAAGCGAGACTGAGAAGTGACTCACCCTTTTCCTAAGTTTTCTGAAGAGAGGCCTCAGGTAGGATTCTGTTTGCTTCTGAGTGGCACTGTTCAGCTTCCCCTGCACCCCTCGTTTCACATAGTCCTCTCTGGCATTCAGCTCCTTAGCCCAAACTCCAAGAAGAAACTGTACAAAGAACAAGGAAATTTATGTAATAGGGCCACCTAGTGACAACCACAGCAAAACAGATGGGAAGAAGGCTTGAAGCCACCATAGCCTAGATTCATCTTTCAGAGGTACCTGAATTAAAAAGGCAAGAAGCTTCCTTCAGAGAGGTAGGCAAGGAGAGACACAAACAACCCTCTTATCATCAGAACACATGGATGAGGGAGGAGCATGCATGAAAAGGCACATACGAGGAAACAAGTGTAGGTATGAGTGCTGGGAGGAAGGAGGGCTATAGAAAACGAGCAGAAATGAAGCAGAACGCTGACCCTTCAGAAGAACTTTTGAGAAAGAGCCTAAGGAACAGCAAAGATCTCACTGAAAATTCAACACAACAGAAAGCAAACATGTCAAACTTACCTTCTCCCCACCTGGAAAGCAATATTTGAGCTTTCTTTGTCTGACTGTCCAACTCAAAGTATATTACAATGCCAATGTATTCAAGACACACCAATGAAAGCTTCAGCTCTTGCTGGGACTTGTGATCAGCACAATAGTTACACAGGGACTGACTCAAATCAGAGGCAATACAGGCTTCTTGCCAGGAAAAAAAAAGTGTCTGCTGTCCACTTTAACCTCAGCACAGTCAGCGGATTTCCTTTAAAATTGTCTTATATCACATCACAGTATGCAATGATATTTCATGCCAGCTTGCCCTGATCCTGAGGAAGGGAAGCAATGACCCCTCAGAAGTTCTTCATGCCACAGCAGGTACACAGAAGCAACTGCTGCCTCAGTTATCACACAGAAATCAAACCCTTATTTCTTTATGTCTGGAAAAGCAGGAGAACATTTTGAAGAATGCTGCTTTTCCCACAGCTCTTCCTCAGGTCTACCAGAAGTGACTTCTGTGACCAACCAAGGCTGTGAGGTGCCAAGCAGTTTAAAAAAAATCCCAACATCTCAAGCATAAGGTGTGAGTTTTTCTCTCCAAGCAGCTGAAACCATCCCTTCTATACACCAAATGATAGTAATAAAATGTCACAGCTACAGAATAATTGAGTAGAGTTTATACCTTCAAGAACTTTGTTATGATGTCCATATCATAGTGGTCATCACCTCGTCCTAAGGATTCTCCCAAAGCCTACAACAGGAGAGAAGGAAAAGGCAATTATTTCCACACTGTCTCCAAGTTTGCCACCACCACCAGCACAGCAAAGATCCCACTGAATCAAGAACAAAATCCTCCAGTAATCAGAAATAGTCATTAGGGAAGGGAATGGAACAGCTAGATGTGCTTCTGAGAGTCATTAATCTATTAAAAACACTGAAGTCCAAAAGACAACATGATTATTTCTGAACACTCAAGCCAACAGTAATTTTTCATTCGTTAACTACTAAGTTAGTGGCACAATTAGCAGCTGTCTGACAGGACTATATGGAGGGGGACTGTGAGTACACTGAGTTTTTTTTTGAGATCCCCAAAGCCATCCATTAACCTAATTATTTCATTAAGCTATTTCTGATGTACTGGGGCTTTTTACCATTGCGTTTAATTGTAACCATGAAACTGAGGGAACAAAAATGAAAGAAAAAACAACCCAAAGCACCATAAAACCCCAGCAGCATGCTGGGAAACTCTAAATTCCTGACAGAGCCTCAAAGCTGTTGGTACTAACAGAAGTTTTTAGAAACATATTCCAGTGAGTATAGTTGGATTTGTGATCTGTTCCCATTGACCTCACATTTCCAAAGTCAGCTTTATTTAAAGAAATATCTCCTAGATTTGGAAGCCAGTTCAGTGTGAGCCTTTATGCTCAGGGGAATGCATTAAATTAAGATTGTAGTGTTTTCAAACTTTACAGAAAAAGACTACTTCCATGGCTCAAACCAAGCCTGCATTGCTACTCCAAAACAGGGATGTTTAACAAAGAATAAATAAACAAAGGTGATTGACAAGAGGATGGGGTGGCATTTTTTTCTGTTGTCTCAAGTGACTGCACAAGGGGTAATGGACAAAAGTTGGAATACAGAAAGTTCCATTTAAACATAAGGAAAAACTTCTTTGCTGTTCAGGTGAGGGAGCCCTGGCACAGGCTGTCCAGAGAGGGTGTGAGGGCTCCTGCTCTGGATATTTCCAAACCCACCTGGACACATTCCTGAGTGACCTGATCTAGGGAAATCTGCTGTAGCACAGGGTTGGGTTGGATGATCTCTAGAGGCCCCTTTCAATCCCCACCGTTCTGTGATTCTGTGAACTAACAGATTGACAAAATCCAGCCTCATCTCAATTAGTATCCATTCTGGTAGTGCAGTTATTTTAAACCTCAAGTCCTAGTTTTCTAACAAAAAAGCCAAAGACTAGCTCCTGATAATAAGGTATTCATTTAAGCTTTCAGTTATAAATCAGATGATTTCTTAAACACTCTTTTGTCTGGACGTTATGAACATGAACTCCTGCAAAGAGTCTTGAAGATTAAGTGTAAAAGACCTCACTCACCTCAAGTTAATGTGCTTTAGAGAATCACAGAATGGTAGGGTTGGAAGGGACCTTTAGAGAACATCTAGTCTAAGCCCTCCACAGAAGCAGGTTCACGTAGATCAGGTCACACAGGAACACATCTAGGCAGGTTTGGAAGCCTCCAAGGAAGGAGCCTCCACACCCTCCCTGGGCAGCCTGTGCCAGGGCTCCCTCACTGAAACAGTAGAACATTATTTTCCTTATGCTTAAATGGAACTTTTTGTGTTCCAGCTTCTTTCCATTACCCCTTGTCCTGCCACTGGATACAACAGAAAAACAGTGATGTCCCAACCTCCTGACATCAAAATCTTTTCAAAACCTTGCACTCAGCACCTGGTATTGTAGGGTATTTCATGGCACTCGTTCCTTCACTCACTCATGTGATACCACAGTATTCCTTCAGAACACAATTGAGCAGCACTAAAGTTTCTTCTGGGACATATCATTTCTGCATTTCTTCTGTTTCCTGTGATTTGCCTATTTCTGATGTCCACTTTTTATTTTGTCTTGGATGTTTTTATATCCAACATTCTCTCTGTGTGTCTATTTTTCAGAGTCCTTCTTTCTTGTACAGGGAAAATTCACTGGCATGAAGCTTATTGTCCTCTCAAATATTCATTGGAAAGCTTTTAGAATTTATGACCAGTCGGGTATTTGTCTTACAATTCTTCCAAATTCCCTGCAGAAGGAATCTTAACTGTATCACTTTCTCTGCAGGCAGCTCCTGCCCCCTTTTTGACAAGGTGCTGTACACAAAGACCACTTGAGTCTTCACCCATCTACTGTAGGCACCTATGGTGCAACTCAAGGCCTAGAAACCTATATCTCCTAACAGACATTGAAGGATACTGCAGACAGTCTAAGCTAGATGTTAAAAACAAGATAGCTTCAGGATTGTTTAGACAAAGTTTTCTCAAAACGATATATTGCACCTAAAAATCCCTCAATTAGGATCTACTCATGACATACTTTTAGTTCTTCAATGGTTGTGTTCTCCTCGTGGACCTTCAAGTCATTCTGCGAGTCATCGTCTCCTGCTTCCTGACCACCCACGATTTCATTCAGGTACTGCTGGTCAATCTTATCTAAAGCAGCTTTTAGATCATTTCTCAGACCCTAGAAAAGATAAGAGATGACTCATTTACAAACAAAGCAGCTCAGGATCGGCACTGTGAGCACCCAACTTGTGCTTCAGAAAAGCCAGCCTCCGTAAAAGCATGCAGAAGGGGTTGGCTTTGCTGTCTGAACTTAGACTGAATTCAAAGAATAGTTTCTGGATTGTTTCAGCACTTCACAAAAAGCAGGTGCATGAGCTTCTGCAATGTTCACACCTATCAAAAGGCTTCAGAGTTTTTTTCACCACAAAAGCATGAAGGACTGCATCAATTTTTATGTCTTTCTTCATGACATTTTCTCTAAGCAGTGCAAGGAACCACCCCAAAACAAGCAGAAAACACACCATAAACATCAGCAGCTCTACAAGCCTTCTCATACGCCCTGAAGATACCTACATAGCACTCCTTCAGTACTATCACATCAAACATTTATGTAGTTCTCCTTTATTACCGATGACTTAAACACAGCAGAATGTTTTATACAGATTAAGCATATAAAGTCCCCAACTCCAGAACAGGTCATTGAAAAAAACACATTAGAATCTGTTTGAAACCATATATCTAAAAGCTAAGAGCAGCTTTTAAATACAAGAAACCTAATCACAGTTAGAAGATTTGAATTGTTATCTTGAGACATAAAATATAAAGCTCTATAAAGGACTCTGACATTTCTTAGACAAATTCAACCACTCCACTGGGAAGATATTTGTAGTTATCCCCACTCTTCTATCATCACACTTCACTGTCTGGAGCATTTCTATTAATCACTTAGTAGACTAAAAATGTCTGAACCACAAACTGGTTATGGTGACTATCTACATGTTAAGCCACATGTGGCAACAGGAGTAATTGAAACATATAATACAAACATCCAACACAATCCTATTTAGGAGCTCGCTATTCCCTGCTGCTCATAACTGTCACTGGTGGAGAAGCTTTCCTTAGCAGAATTGCCTAAGTTTCAATCATTTAGCTCTGTTTATCTTCTCTTAAAAGTTCTCCTTTCCTGGGCAGCCCCAGCAAAAATGCTTCACACAGTTCAGTTTGCCACAAATTAGGGAAGAAAATCCAACTCATGGCTGTCTTAGCTGAGTGGTAAATGTAACAGTGAATGCAGAACAAAGCCCAACAGCGTCTCCTCATTGAATCGATCCATTCTTAAGGCAAAAGGAACCAATCAGTTAACTGTGATACATCTTTCAGTCATTTTATGAAATGCTGACTACTTTAAAGGCAAAGGGAGGGAAAAATGACATTTCCATAACAAGTTACAGTTCTGGAATCAAGTGATTTGAAAAATCATCCGCATTCCAGAAAGACAGGACGCAGTCCTCTTACTGACCCTGTACTTCCTTGGAGATGTATATAACTGCCAGCACAGGACAGTTTTGGCAGTCAAGGACTGTCTTCTCTGTGGATTAAAAAGCACAGGCTGAGGTATTGCTCCCAGCTGGAGACAACTATTCAGTTGAAAAAGGGCCTAGAAAGTTTCTGGGGTTGATCTGTCTAACAGGAGGAATTGTAATTGTGCACAAGACAGAGCACATACTTCTCTTTGCTCTCTTCTATCCTTCCCTCCTGAAAATTAACAATTACTGAAACTGACTTTTATAGGGTTCCTCATTGGTGATCCCACTGCAAATAAGCAGCTACTAGCTGCTCAGTCTTACCTTGTTCACTTCAGGTGCAAGAATTTCTATCTTCCTCAGACGCTGAAAAGCATCATAGTCTGTTTCTCCAAAGAGCCTGATGGGCTCCCCTCTCTCTCGTAACCTCCTGATGACCTGAAAAGAATCAAAGCACTCCCTTAGGAAAACTGGTAAATGAAGGAGGGATTTATTTACTTTGCTTAGAATAACAAGCTGAGCTGGACTGGAGAGGAAATGGCAATATTTTAAGCAGTAGAGGGAAAAAAATGTTCCAGACACTTGACAATCTAAATATAAGATTCCCACAGTGTTTCAGTGAAAGATCGTTCCAAACATTACCAACCCCAATGCTGCACAAAACATCAGGCCACTTGGTGCAGCCCAGCTTCTTCCTGCTCTGACTTGTTTAAATGAATACACAAAACACATCCTGTTGGCAGAGCTTACAAACCACTTTCAAAAACACACAGCAACTTGATGTCAGTCTCAATCATCTACTCGTCTAGGGCAATATAAATACTCCTTGACTAGGCTGCAGGTTGTCCCAGCACTTCTGCAAGATTGATTAGCTGAAAATTCTCATTCTTAAGCATTTGGCAAATACTAAGTCCCATAATCTGAATCAGCAACATGCCCTCGTGGGAGCCAGCAATATGCCCTCGTGGCCAAGAAGGCCAATGGCAGCCTGGGATGCATCAAGAAGAGTGTGGGCAGCAGGTCGAGGGAGGTTCTGTTCCCCCTCTACTCTGCCCTGCTGAGGCCTCATCTGGAGTCCTGTGTCCAGTTCTGGGCTCCTCAGCTCAAGAGGGACAGGGAACTGCTGGAGAGAGTCCAGCACAGGGCCACCAAGATGATCAGGGGACTGGAGCATCTTNGTTGTGGAGTTTCCTTCTCTGGAGGTCTTCAAGACCCACCTGGACACGTTCCCGTGTGACCTGATCTAGGCGAATCTGCTTCTGCAGGGAGGTTAGACTAGATGATCTCCAAAGCTCCCTTCCAACCCTGCCATTCTATGATTCTATGACGAATCTAACATGATAATCACTTTAAATCTAGACATAACAGAAGTGTAACATCCTCCCCTCATCTGATTCGCAAAGTCACAAGCAGAGCCAAAAACTGAACTTCATTCTCTCAATTCCTTATTTCATGCATTGCTTCTAAATCTCTCTAGACTTACCACTATTTATTTAGTAAGTATATCAAGCAATAGACTTACTGATACACAAATCACCCTGCCATACTTTGGGGATCAAGAGAAGGGCTCACACTTCATTTCATGCCACCGCTTTGTTATTACCAACAGATTGGCTGGACAACAAGAAACATGAATCTGTTTATTCAGCTCAAGTGTTTGCTGTATGCTGGCAAGCATTCGTTGTGCAAATGTATCACAAACAGAGTGCTGGCACAGCAACACCTAAACCTCCACCAAAGTGAGACAGTGCATTGCACAGGACGTACACACCAAACCTCAAACTAAACCAGCCCACATTACAAGTCCCATGATGTGCTCCTTCAAAAAAATACCATCTTGCACAATTAAGGGGGCATGTGACATCCTTGGATGATCTCAGCTGTGAACTTCAGCTTTTCCTAGTTTAGAATTTATTCTGTACTTCTGAACTTCCTGCTTCTCTTGGGCTTCAGAGTACAGACCTGCTTGTGAACTCACATTCACGTCGGTGGTTTTGTGCTTAGACAGGACAAAGAACACACCAGCTGCTCTGGCTTCAGGACTTTTGCTTCTGGAAATCAAGGTGAACTTCAAAACTTTGTTTCTAAATTTGGGTTCAGACCAATGAGCTAAAAACCAAAAGAGCAGCTGGGTGAAAAACCTTGGAAGAAAGCAGCACCTCAGTGTTCTCCAAGGGTAACACAGACACTCAGGGTACTATGCTAGAAGTAATCTAAGAAGAGCTGTTAAATGTTAAAAGTGCATCTGTGCAAAGCCATCTGTTGACTCTAAAAGTGCAGGCCTATAATTTTATACAAACTGCCCCAAAAAGCACACTTAGCTGGAAAAAAAAAGCAGCCCTGACAAGAAATTTGAGCTGCTTTTGCTGGATTTTACCTCTTGTCTGGAAAGGGTCATTGGTAACTTTTCCTCTGCCAGTTCGAGTTCCAGCACTGGATTTGATGAAGTCAGTGGTTTCTCCTCCTCCTCTTGCTGCTTTACCTACATTCAACAGACACAGTTACTAATGTGTGGCTGGAAACACATCTGTGTACTGACAGCAACATAAAGGTACAGGAAGCCTAGAACACAGATTGCAATAGCACAAGATCAACCTCTGGCTTCTGGCTTTTTAGTGTCTAGAATGGAATTTTGCAGGACAAGAAAAGCTTTTAAAAGTACCAGTGTTTAACTCTCACTGTTGCAGGTTGCAGGTAGTAATCTCTACAGCAAATGGAAAGGACGGTTACTAAAGTTTGGCATCCCTTCAGCAGGCAGATGCCAGCACTGGTGCTGAAAATAGCAAACCCACCCTCTGCCTGTTGATTCCTGCTCTGTCCTTACCCATGCAAAGGCATTTGCATCCCAGCGTGACAAACCAGATGGGGGAAATGATTAAAACAGAAAATAACCTGGCAAGCACAAATTTGCTCTTCCCAACCCATTTGACCCCCTCATTCTGCTCACAGCACATAGGCAGAAGTGAAAACCCAAGGAGAGAGAAGGGCTGCTTCTTTCAGTGGCAGTGCCAGCTTCAAATGCTTATTACCCACAGCTTCAGTGAGCTGAGTACAATTAGCAGGGCATCAGGGCTGCTCTTGGGTTTTGAGAGGTGCTTGTTTAAGGTAACACATGGGTTAAAGACCCACTCCTCACAGGGATGGATCTCATAACAGCTCCTCTTAATCTAAAAGAAGGCCTCTGAATCAAACAAGAGCTTTCCTTCCTCATTACTAAGTATTTCAATAATGCAAACCAACCCTTTGATCGAAGCAACTCTGAGACAGCAGCCAGGTAACTACAGTTCCCTTTGTAATTTGACACTTCTGACAGCATGAGCAGACTGCAGTTGGTAATATTCCTATAACAAGGAAACATTTCCAATACTCACCCACATCTCAGGGGGTTTTTGTCCAAGATTCCTTTTTAGAACTTATTTCCTTTCTGTACTTGCTAAAAAGGAAACGCTGCCCTTCATCCTACAGCCCCCCGTAACATTCCCCATGCATGGGCAATACTTTGGCATTTTCAGCCCACATTTGGCTCCATCAGTTTGACAGAATTTACTAGACAGATTTTTCTTTCTAAGAAACTTTTCTGTTTTCTATTCTTTCAGGCTAACGTGTCAGTCTTGCACTCTGCTGTCCACACGGCTCCAGGTGGATGGAAGGATTCACCCCCGTGGCCCCAGCTACAGGATTCAGCCACAAGTCTATCCTCAATGCTACAGCAGCAGCAGATGCAGAAATCAACCCTATGGCCACAGGTGTTTGGAACAAGCAAGGGAAAGACAATCAAATCAACGCTGAACACAAAAAGGGAGGCGGGGGTGGGGGGAAAACAAAACTTCCATTGATGCAGGAAAGGGGGAATTGACAGTGGACAGAAAATAAACAAGAAGTGTGTAAATAGAATATAGAAAAAGAAATACACTCTCATAAGGATACATACAAATTTAACTTACAAACATTCTTGAAATCATAAAGAGACAGCAGCATTGGGGGAAAAGATTTGATCCGTTCTGTCAGCTGGACTCCAAGTTACAAGCGATATCTTTACCAGTTTTGTTGGTTTCAGTGCTTTCTTTTTCAAGCAAGTCAAATTATTGCAACTTATTAATGTCTAAGCAAAGCAAAAAATGCACCTGAATTTAAAAAGAGGTCAGTCCATATTCTAAAGCTTATGAATGTAGTCAAGATCAAATGCAGCAATCTGGGAGGCTCTGCAAAGGGATTCGATTGAAAGCAGCAACTTATTTTCAAACCGTTTTCAGGGGTTACATTTCAAACCAAAACTGGTGCTGCAGCAGCACAGATGATGGGATTTTAACCATCAGGTAAGGTTCTGAAGAATTCAAGGTAATGCTCAGAGAGCATCAGGTAGCCATTTCCACTTGGAAGAGTGACCAGATTCACAGAACACTCTCTCACGACTACACAGCTGCACGTTCTGAGACTCCTTTTGGCATTGAAGTTCAAATGTTCTACAAACAGATCAAGGTTTCAGAATAAGTCACTAACTGGGTGAAGTTCAATGGAAAAAAACAAAGCTCCTGTTTGTGCCCAGTATCAGCAAACAAGATAAGAGCCTCCATCTTCCCCAAGGGAATGCATTCCCCCTCCCATCCAAGTCCCATCAGGCAGGCAGGCAGACACACACTTGTAAAAAGAAAACAACATTCTTTCCATTTCAGGAAGCTATCACCCTGACACCAGGAGAGGCAGATAAAGCCTTCCAGATCCCTCATTTGTTGCAAGATGCACCCTAAGTTACCAATTGTTTTCTAATATCTCGCCAGCAAGAAAACAAATGCTGTTGGTGCACTGTTTCAATGCTGGCTGGTTGATGGCCAAGAAAACAAGCAGACAGCACGAAAGGTTCTTTTCAGAACCTTTTAAATCATGTCTGTTTGACATGTATCCACACTCTACTGATTTACTGTGGACATTTTGACAAGACCATGAAAGTTCTGTGGAGAAAACTCTCTGAATTGTAGCTATTTTTTGTTCTGGGGGGGAGGGGGGGGGCAAGGTGGTTGTATCAGATCTGGGGTTCATGCCTAACAGCACAATGGAAAAAGAAAAGGAAGACAAGCTTTGATCCCAAGCCACTTCATGCTTTTCACACACAAAAATAATTCAAAGGAAACAAAAGAAAAACAAAAAAAAAAAAACACAACAACCCAACAGAAAAGAAATAAAAGCCAAACCATAACACAAACTTCAGTAGCTGTACATCATGCACATCTTTTCCTGCAGTGAGAATGGTTTTGGAAACTCATACCTCTCCAGGTGGCTTCTCATTTACAGGCTAATGTATAACATCAACAGATTGAACAAAGAACAACAATTATCATTAACAACATTTATACTCTTGGTAATAAAATGCAGACTTCAAAGCAAACATACAAATCCCTGGCAGAACAATCACCATACCTTGTAGCCACATCTCTGAAAGTAGGCCTCCTCTTCCTTTTTAGCTAACTCACTGCGTTTGAAGTACTTCTTTTGTCCCTAAAAGAGAGGCAAACTGTTAACAGCTCACAGCTTTGCATACTGGGGCAAACACAGCTCCAACTCCCTTCCCTGGTTTGGTGAATTCAGCTCTGTCCTTTCAGAGATGGCTACATTGTTATGTAAAGAGAACTAGTGGGAACCTCTGAGAATCACTAATACAGAATGACTTTGCAGCATATAGGTACAAGCAGGCTGGAAAGCACAATGTGAGCATCAGGGATCTCATTAATAGTTACAAATATCTAAATGGTGGGTGTCAGGAGGTTGGGGCAGCACTTTTTTCTATTGTATCTACCGACAGGACAAGGGGTGATGGGATGAAGCTGCAACACAAAAAGTTCCATTTAAACATAAGAAAAAACTATTTCAGTGTGAGGTGAGGGAGCCCTGGCACAGGCTGCCCAGGGAGGGTGTGGAGGCTCCTTCCTTGGAGGTCCTCAAGACCCACCTGGACACGTTCCTGTGTGACCTGATCTAGGTGAACCTGCTTCTGCATGAGGGCTGGATTAGATAATGTCTAAAGGTCCCTTCCAACCCTACCATTCTATGATCGGGACACACATTCTTTGTCATTTACTTGTTAGCATGAAGCTTCACTTGGCATGCACAAAAAGGCCCAAGGTGGAGCACAGGAAAGTGGTTTAAAAGGAGCCCCACAAAGCAAGTCATTTCAATTGAAAGCAAAGGGGTGGGAAATGTCACAGTTGTACAAAAGGCTTTATGGGCTTCCTTGGCGCATCTCCACAGAAATGTGTTTGGGAAGGCTTTCCATTATCTGTTTTGTCCTGGACCATAAGCAGCAATTAAGCCCTCCCTGCCCTTTGCCAATTCTCAAGTCTTTGGTACTTGAGTCTAACAATGGTCTTTTGACCCTTGGCGGGCCTAAACCACACACAGGTCCCCCTAGATCAGGTCGCACAGGAACATGTCCAGGTGGGTCTTGAAGACCTCCAAGGAAGGAGGCTACAAAGAATGTTAAAATCATTTGCAATCATATCCATATGTTAAAGTATTAATTTTGGTCAGGTATTAGAGAAGTGGTAAACACATTTCATAGAATCAAGAATGGTAGGGTTGGAAGGGACTGTTAGAGATCATCTGGTCCAACCCCCCTGCAGAAGCAGGTCAACCTAGATCAGGTCACACAGGAACGTGTCCAGATGAGTCTTGAAGACCTCGAAAGGAGCCTCCACACCCTCCCTGAGCAGCCTGTGCCAGGGCTCCCTCACCTCAACAGTGAAATAAAGTTGCACATACTCTTCTCATTCCTCAGCGCCTGAAATAAGCAGCTAACGCTGCCTCATGAGGCAAAGGCACACAGCAAGGCCCTGAGGCTGAGCTGCTTGTGTGCCTACCGACCCTTTTCCTGAGGCCCATCCCGGGCCGCTGCCGCTCGTCTTCCCCAACCGCTCGTGACCCTCCCCAACCTCCTCCCGGGAGACCCTTGACCCTCCCCACCGCAGTGCGGGCAGCTCCGTATCCCCTTCCCGCAGCCCCTGCGCCGGGCCGCTTCCCGTCCCGTTCCCAGCCCCGTGCCGGGCGGCTGCGGGGGGGGGCCTCACCCCCAGGAGCTCCTTCTCCTCCAGCTGCTGCCGCTTGCGGCTGATCTCCTGCCTCAGCACGTCCATGGCTACCGCCGCCGGAAACACCGGAACAAAACAAAGCGTCACTTCCGGACGGCCGCGCCGCGAGCAGCGCCCCCCCCCCCCGCGGGACC
>WBNH01004926.1:182981-198279 GCA_013401255.1 Urocolius indicus
CCGGGGAGAGCTGATTCGGCTCGGCTGCCCCGGCCAGGGCCTGCGCTGCTCTGGGAGGGTGTAGGCTGGGCACCGGGACGGGTGCCGGGCTGTGGGGACAAAGGGCGAGCGACAGGAGCACGGGGGGTATTGGCATGGGGGGTATGGACACGGGGCTGTTGACACGGGTATAGACACGGGGGATTTAGACAACAGGATGCTTTGGACATGGAGGGTGTAGACACAGGGGTTAGGACGTGGCAGGTATAGATGAGGTATAGACACGGGAGGTATAGATACCAGGGGTTTAGACACAGGGTGGGGTATAAACACAGAGTTTGGATACGGAGGCTTTTTAGATTGGAGACCAGGAGCAATTCTGCACTTGAAAGGGCTGCCAGGCCCTTGGCACAGGCTGCTCAAGGCAGTGGTGGAGTGCCCATCCCCGGAGGGATTCCGAAGCCGTGTAGCTGTGGCACTGAGGGACGTGGGTTAGCGGTGGCTGCGGTGTAAGGAACAAATCTGCTCATAAAAGACTCGGGTCAGACTGTGCAGCGAAGCACTTTTATGTGGTGTTCTTGCAAGAGGAGGTGTCCTAGCTGGTAGGCACACCTGATGAGTACAAAGTTTGGCTTTTTATTCTCTCTTCCCACCCAAAAGTTCCCTCCCTTGTTTCCCCACTGCTTGGGTCCTCCAAAGTGTACGACTTACCTGAGATGCCTAAAGTTCCCATGAGAATGTTGCCCCTGTTTACATCTCCCACTACTCTATTTTAAACCTTCCACACCCCTCCTTGATGTATTAGTTGCCTCCTGTGACAAGATTTTTACTAGTACATCCTGATCATCCTGAGCGATTTCCACTCCTGTTAATGCTGAGGCTCCTATGTCCCAGTCCCTGTCACATCTGCTCTATACTGCAGAACAGTTATATCCTACAAAAACAAGATATATCCTACCAAAACAGCTCTATAGTGCAAAACCAGGCTGTATCCTACAAACACAGTTATATCCTGCAAAAACAACACTGGCATCCTCTACAGTGGCGGTGTTGGTGGAACGGGTGGACTTGATCCCTTCCAACCCCGACCATTCTGTGAATCTGTGATCAGAGAGGTCTTTCCCAGCCTCAGGGGTTCTGTGACGCTGGTTGCTGGCTCCAGGCAGCACGTGGAGCTGTATCAGGGTGCTGATGCCACACAGGGCAGGAGTAGGAGCCCTGCTCGGCTGCTGCCAGCACACGTGTGCCCCTGCCACCAGCTAGTTTACTCCAGGAGGCATAACAACACCCCAAGGGAAATCAGAACTGTTTCACTGATTCTGGGATGGCCTCAAGTGAAGCTACATTAGAAACAGCATAGGATTTAATTGCAGGGTGCTCACAAGCACCCTGCTCCTTCCTCAGGTGTTGGTATTAAAAATCACCCAAGAGATGGGCAGAGTTTGTGCTCCCTGTCCCCCGTGCAGTCTGTGGATCTGTGACAGTGTGTTGGGATTTAAGTGTGATGTCTGGTTTCTGTGTCTTTCAGGAGACTGAGCTCCTCAGTATGTATATGCTGGAAGTGAAAACTACTACCTTTGTTAGCTTGGGTCCTAGTCACCACACACAGAGCATTTGTGACACAGGTCACAAAGAAGTATCTTGTTTTGGCTATTTACCTGGTTTTGTCCTGTGGCTTGTAAAGCCCAAGGGGTCCAGAAAAGCCTTGAAGAATGAGTAAGAACAGTCAGCCTTCACTATGCTTAAATTCAACAGGGCTACACCTTGCTAGGAAACAAAGGCAACTGAACAGTTGAAGGGTGTAAGGCACTGTATCTTTAGCTCCTCTGTTTTGCTTAGGAGCAGCCTTGCTGGAGGCAGCAGCTCTGCCTCCTTTAGCCACACACACTATGGCACATGGCAGGTTCTGCCTCCCTAAGTCCTCTCAGATTTTTTTCTCATCTTTAGGTTCTCTCTGTCTTTCCTCTTTGTAAGCTCCATTGCTCCAGTAGCTATTTTGGAGGGCTGTAACTGCAACTGGCTTTTCACCTATGTTAGATAATCTGAGCTGTGTGCCGTGGCTCTTGCACAAAATGGCCCAGTGGTTTAAGGGTGTTGTTTAAACCCAGGCTGGAGGGATATGGATTTAGAAATCATGCCCTGCTTTACCTCAGGCTTGAATGCAATCACTTTGCAATGAGGAAGCAGGAACAATCCTCCTACGCTTTATCATAGCTCTTCCAAAAGGAAATTATTCCACATCTGACAGTGAAATCATTGGAGAAGGTCTCAGCAGAGAGGCCCTTGGGGGATGTGCCCACACTTGGGTAAGGGCATCAGTTGGGAGGCTGTAGGAATACAAAAGTAGTGGACTTTACGGCAAACAAATCCAGATGCTCATGTCTGAGTGCCAGCTGCCCTCCTCAATTAACTGTAGTGTAGACATAACCTTAGGCCTTGCCTCATTTCCTCTGGTTTCACATTGTACCTCAATTAGAGACGGTGCAAAATGAAGGAGGAAAGCCAAGTCACACACAATATTCATGAGAACAATGTAGTTACTGTGAGGTGACACCTAGACCAAGAATCTTCTGGCTTATAAAAATCAAAAGGGACAAGGTGACAGGGTGGAGTGTAACAGACGGGGAAAGCAGCTGAACAGTTCATGTCGGTAAAACAGCTTTGTCTCAGTTTGAAATTAATGCTGTATTTTTAAGAGATGTCTAAATGATCACTAACAATGACACAGCCTTCCCCAACTGATTTGGTGCCCTTCCTCCAGTACTCCTGGTCCTGTGCTGTCTTGCTTCCAAATCGAAGCATCCTTTAATGTAAATCCCCTCTGTGATCAAGACAGTTGTCTTGTCCTGTGGAAGAGGCAATCTACTAAGTACACCATCTCCTAAAAGAGTTACTGTACGTATGCAAATACATAGATATGTTGGCTCTGTTTTTGTTTTTTTTTCTGAGGGCATTCACTAATATTTCCTTGAAGAGGAAAAGGGGAAATAAATATTTGGTGTCATCCATCTCCTCAAGATTTCTCTTTCTGAAGAGATTACTACACCTTCTGATGCATAAGAAGTGGTGGTACCTTCTTTTTCTTTCACTCACAGCTCATGAGGACATCCGCCCTGTCTTGTTTTCTGCTTTCCAGCATCTCAATCTCTTCGCCTTGGGATCAAGGCAATATTTTCTGAGAGACATGAATTGACATGATTGGGTCAAGTCTTGGCTGGACTCAGTTCAAAGCTCCTCTGGCAATTCATTAGGGTCCCTGCCTTCTTTATTTCAGACCTCTTGTGCTTCTTGAACATGAGCCAGCAGTGTGTCCAGGTAGCCAAGAAGGCCAATGGCATCCTGGCCTGTATCAGGAACAGTGTTGTCCACAGGAGGAGGGAGGTGATCATTCCCCTGTATCTAGCTTTGGTGAGGCCGTACCTTTTTTGGGCTCCTCTATAGAAGAAGGACATTGAGGTGCTGGAGAGGATCCAGAAGTGGGCTACCAAGCTGGGTAAAGGATTTGGAACACATCTCACATGAGGAAGGGCTGAGGGATCTAGAGCTGTTGAGCCTGGGGAAAAGAAGGCTCAGAGGAGACCTTCTTGCTCTCTACCTGACAGGAAACTGCAGCGAGGCAGGCGTTGGTCTGTTCTCCCTAGAAACAAACACTAGAACAAGAGGAAACAGCCTGAAATTGCAGTAGTGGAGGTTCAGGCTGGGTATGAGGAGGAATTTCTTTACTGAAAAGGTTGTCAGGCTTTGGAACAGGCTGCCCAGGGAGGTGCTGGAGTCAACATCCCTGGAAGAGATGGATGTTGTACTTGGAGAAATGGTCTAGTGGTTGGTAGGGCTGAGACAAAGGCTGGACTCGATCTTAAAGGTCTTTTCTAGCTGAAACAGTTCTATGATTCTCTGTCTCCATTCACACACACTACTTGGCTGTAGGGTGGCTATTTGGGGGGTCTGACTAAATGGTCTCTAGAGGTCCTTTCCAACCCCTACCATTCTATGATTCTATATTACATTGTATATCTGGAGCACCAAGTGCTGGACAAACCCATGGCACACACGAAAGCTCACACTGTGAGCTCTGTTCCTTGGACCACACAATGAAATGCTACAAGAGAACTTCTCTGATTGTCCGTTGCTCCAAGGAACCCTCAGCCTGTGGAAACTGCTCAGCAGTGTGTCATGAAAGTGGACAATTCCTTCCCGGTGCTGGTCCCTCATCCATGTAATGATCCTTTTGAGGAGAACATTACATAAGGCATTTTTAACATGTGCAATGGATACTTTTCCAAGCTCTTTTTTCCAGCTGTCAATTTGTCATAAACAACATTACTATACTCCTTAGAGTCAATTAGATGACTGATGCAAATCCTTAGACTCACTATTTGTTTCCTAGTGCTCCCATTTTGCTTTTCAGCACAACACAGCTGTTTTGGTACCATGATGTTTGCCTGTTTTTCTCTCACATATGATTAATAAACATTACATTTGCTATCAGGACCAGAGTTTTGAGAGATCATTTCAACTGAGCTTGGGTCTGGAAGCAATAGTGTTACCTTTGTTTTTCCTAGATCCAGGTTTCCACAGACCTCTGTGTGGGAATCACACACAAAGGGTTAAAAGTGCCAGTTCTCACTTATCTCTTGTGTGGATTTTGGAGGTGGAGGTCTGCAGGATTGCCAGGGAGCAAGCCTTGCTCTGGCAAGATGGTCCTGTTTTGGATATAAATTGTGGGAGTAAGCTGACAAACAGCTTCAAAACAGTTTCAGCAAGGCCACAGTGCCCAGAGAGAGACTTTTGCCTAATTAACCATAACATAATTAAAGTTAACCCCCTTGAATATGGTAGTGAGTTAAAAGAGGTACATGCCGAACATACATGACCATATTCCTCAACTCTCCACCCAAATCATGTTAAACATTACCCCAGGGAGAGGGCAGAGAAGTTTGGGATATAAAAGTCCCCAGGCAGAGGGAGATGGAGCTTTTTGCTCTCTGGACAGTTTCTCTCTTTAAAGCAGTTCTTCTTTCAGTTCTTTTTTTCCTTTAGCTTTTTGAGGGGTTTTGCTCAACTTCTTCTCTACTCAACTTAGAGGGACAAAGATGAAGCAAGGAGAAAGAGACCCAAGACCTAGATGAGATAGTCAACAGGCCGTACTCCACTTCCTCCACAAGACAGGGGTGCCTTCTTGATAGAATTGCCTCTTTTTTTGCTCTGTGGTGAAGAATCCCCACAATAAGCATTGGTGGCATTTTATACTTTAGCTCTTTATATATTTTAATTATATATTAGCTCTATTGCAGTAAGTGTATTTATCAACAACAATCTCAAATCTGTTCTATCTATTGCCTTAATAAATGACCCTTTTTCCAACCTTCTGAAATCATGACTCGTGAACCAAATTCTAGCCCTTGACTTTGCAAAACTGCTTTCAGTGAAAGCTCCCAGGAAGGACTCTGGCAAGCAAATGTCAAGCTCTCACCCTTCACAAGACACTCTGGAACAAAACTACAGAGTTAACTGCAACACTACTTTGAAGTAATTCACAACAATTTATGTGAAATCAAGACAGAAAAGGGAACTCTAGAAGATGCTGAAAAACTTGGAACATTCATAAAAGCCTCGTAAATAATAGAAGTGCAAGCTTAAAACATACATGAGGTGTTTCTCAATGATTAAGTGATTGCTCAGCTTTATCTGCTGCAAGCCAACTGTCAACTTTCAGGAGGCTTATGGAAGGCAGCTCAGAAATATGTCGTTTCACTCCCAACAACCCAGATGTCATCTATTTGCCAAAGTGGTAAAGCTGATCAGAACGATTTTGGTTGCACTCAGTTGCTGCATTCAGTTTATCTTTAGCTGTTTTCAGGTTGTAGTCAACACTTTATGGGTATCCAGTTTCACTTTTCTATTTTGTATTAAAACAGAGGAAAACCCCAGCTCAGCCAGCATTTTGTTCACTTGCACACAGGAGGCAGAACAGATGTCTTAGGGCTGACTGAGATTGCAGAAGAAATCATTTCAAGAAACTCAGGGTTCAGATCACTCTTGGAAAAAAAATTTCAGATAGGTACACGATTCCTTTTATTCATCTTTAAAATACTATAACAAAAAAAGACATTCAATAAAATTGCCTTTATATCGTGACTAAATATGTTCACTTCTGGCAAAGGGAATTCCACATCCAGTCTCACTCTTTAATTGTTAAAGCAATCCTTAACTTTAACCCATCCAAATGCTTATTCTTTGACTCCACATTTACTTTGTTTCTAGCTTGTCACATCTACAGGTCACCACCACAAATGTGACAATTTATTGCAGGTTGCACTGGTGCTACAGTTTGCAAACTGTATTTCTCTGTATTCATTTGTAAACAGTATTTGCTGCATTGGGGATGGGCCTGTCTCCTCTGTTCAGTGAATTTAAGCCACTTATATGAGGCCTGCTGTTTCTTATTTACCTTTCAGAACTGCCTAAATCGTGGAATCATAGAACAAGCCCCCTGAGGAACACCACTGGTAATGCTGCCAACTGGATTTAACTCCATTCCCTACGACTCTCTGGGCTCAACTACCCAGACAGTTTTCCACCCATCTCAGAGTAGGTCCATCCAAGCCATGGGCAGCCAGTTTCTCCAGGAGGATGCTGTGGAAAATGGTGTCAAAGTTTGAAGTCCAAGTGGACAACAACCACAGGCTTTCCCTCATCTGCTAAGTGGATCATCTTGTCATAGAAGAACATCAGATTGATCAAACAGGACCTGCCCTTCATAAAGCCGTGCTAGCTGGGCCTGAACCCTTGGCTCTTCTGTATGTGCCTCAGGATGGTGCTCAGGATCAGTTCCATAACCTTCCCAGCACCGAAGTCAGGCTGATAGGACTGTGGTTCCCAGGATCATACTTCCAGCCCTTCTTGTAGATGGGGGTCACATTTGCCATCCTCCAGTCCTCTGGGACCTCCCTGGTGAGCCAGGACTGCTGGTAGATGATGGAAAGAGGCTTGGTGAGCACTTTCTCAGCTCCCATCTGGCCTCATGGATTTGTGTGTCTCTAAGTCGAGCAGCACATTGCACACCATTTCCCCTTGGACTATGGGGATTTCATTCTGTTCCCTATTCCTGTTTCTGGCTCAGGGGCCAGGTACTCAGAGGTCTTACTATTGAAGACTGAAGGGAAGAAGGGATTAAGTACCTCAGCCTTTTCCCCATCCTCAGTCACTATGCTTCCCCCTGTGTCCATTAAAGGATGGACATAGTAGCACACAATCTCCAGGAGGTCAGAGATTGAGAAACGCTCAGCCAGAGGGAAAACTGAGGAAGAAGTGGGGGCTAGTGCTCCACCACAGATATCCAAAATCTGCTGGCAAAGACAAGAAAAGGTCGCAGATGGGGTAAAAAAAAAGTTCTCAGCACTTCTCATAAACAGAAGTTTTCAAAAGGGTGTGACATCCCTGCATCATTAGGGGTAAAAGAAGCAGGTGGCCTTTGAATTTGGTTTGTTCTGCTTTTTACAGTGTCGATTAGTTCCTGTGGTAAGTCAACCACCGTAGCTCCCGTTTGCCAGGACAGCCCTCTGCAATGCACAGTTCAAATGTTTAGGAAAGTAGTGATCTCCATATGGATATTACTGTTTAGTAAAGCTAGCGTGGCTTTCAGAAACACGCTTGAAGTAACTGTTGGAATAATACGGATCCTCTGGATTTGTTAGAGGAATATTTAGGTGAATTGTTTGTATAAGGGACGTGGGGGTTAACTCCTATCCCAGCAGTTTTATTATCTGTGAAACTGAGGTGGTGTCAAAACTTATTATTGCTTCTAAAAAGCTTTACATTTAGGAACGGGTAATTATTGCAAAACTGGCTGGTATGGGAGACAGGGCCACAGAGATGATGGAGTGGAGCATCTCCCTTATGATGAAAGGCTGAGGGAACTGGGGCTCTTTAACTTGGAGAAGAGGAGACTGAGGGGTGACCTTGTTAAGGTTTACAAATATGTAAAGGGTGGGTGTCAGGAGGATGGAGTCAGGCTGTTCTCAATGATGTCCAATAATAGGACAAGGGGCAATGGGTACAAGCTGGAATATAAGAGGTTCCAAAGAAACAAAAGGAGAAACTTCTTCCCTGTTTAGGTGAGGGAGCACTGGAAGGGGCTGCCCAGATGGGTTGTGGAGTCTCCTTCTCTGGAGACATTCAAAACCCACCTGGATGAGTTCCTGTGTGACTTACTCTAGGTGGTCCTGCTCAGGCAGCGGGGTTGGATTAGATGATCTTTTGAGGTCTGTTCCAGCCCTTGAGATTCTGTGATAATGTGAGTAAAATGTTGTTGTTTTGAGAAAGTGTACTGGTAACTCAGCTTACAGCAGTGTGTCATCACAGCCCCAAGGAATCAGTCCCAAGACGGCACTAGGGACACTGTGCTCTTTTGACAGCAGTGATCACTTGTGATGGTTAAAGAATTCAAAACACTTTGCAGGAAAATGATCATACTGCTTCTTGTTGTTGTTGTTGCTGATATTTCTGTAGATGTTCTTTCTAGCACTTCAGCAGTACGAGGAGAATGACTTTAAGTGGGGAAGGTATTTACTCGCAGCATCAGTCTGCACTACAGATACCCAAGCAGCAAACTCTTTCCAGGAAGGATGCAGTTACAAGACTAAGCCCTGCAAATGCAGACAGGTTTGTCAAATTCCATTCACTGAATTTTAGATCCATACAATTCTCTCTGTCCTCAACCTTCCTCAAAGAAAGGTCTGCAATTCACAACCCTCATTTTGGAGACATTTTATCTGTATTCAAATTATAGGTGAATAAACCTGACAGAGACACACACATGTCCAAATGCCAAATACATCTCACTGTGGAGGAAACAAATACTGTTTCTCATAAAAGACTCAGGTCAGACTGTTCAGTGAAGCACTTTTATGTGGTGTTCTTGCAAGAGGAGGTGTCCTAGCTGGTAGGCACACCTGATGAGTACAAAGTTTGGCTTTTTATTTTCTCTTCCCACCCAAAAGTTCCCTCCCTTGTTTCCCCACTGCTTGGGTCCTCCAAAGTGTACGACTTACCTGAGATGCCTAAAGTTCCCATGAGAATGTTGCCCCTGTTTACATTTCCCACTACTCTATTTTAAACCTTCCACACCCCTCCTTGATTTATTCGTTCCCTCCTGTGACAAGATTTTTAATAGTACATCCTGATCATTGACACAAGATCGATTTCCACTCCTGTTAATGCTGAGGCTCCTATGTCCCAGTCCCTGTCACATCTGCTCTATACTGCAAAACAGCTATATCCTACAAAATCAAGACATATCCTACCAAAACAGCTAAAACCCACAAACAGTTATATCCCACAAACACAGCTATATCCTACAAAAAAACAGCATTGGCATCCTCTACAGCTGGATGGTAGAAAAGCTCTTAAAAACATCTATTTTTATGTGTCCATAAGCTAAATGTTTGAGTGTTAAGAATTGTACTTCTAATTTTAAGTTCATTAGCTCCCATTCATTCCAGGCAAGAAACCTCTCAAGCTTGTTACTAAATGATCCTATTTCTGTGTTGCCAGTTTGACTCCTGCATGATATGTCCATCTCAAAGAAAATACCCACTCAGGTGCATTGGTTGCCTCAGCAGAGAGGTCAGGGATGGAATGAGTGAAGAAGTCTTCAATATCTACACATCTCCAAGTGTAAATCTGAGTGGGACATATTAATGAAAATGCTGCTGCATGTATCTTACTGCTGAATAAAAGCATCGTTTTCAGATGTTGTCAGTCTCCAGCCTGACACAGATATTAAATTCCCATAATCTCCCTTTAAAAAGTCCCTGTATGAGTAGATTTTTGAACTACATTGTACCTTGCAATGAGATTTCGTTTTTTTAGAACCGAAAAGCAGGCAGGTGGTTATGAACAGGTCTTAAAGGTATTTCTCCAGCCTGAAATGTAAGTACTGCTTGTAAACATTTAGGGAAATAGAACACCTTAGTAGGAGCTGCAGCAACTTTTCATGAATTTATTTTAGCTTGCATCAGTATTCTGAGCTACAAGGATTATAATTTAGTAGAGAGACTCTCATTGGGAGAGGGGATTGAAGGCGTCGAGGCAGCAGCCCTGTGAGTTGACAGGGATGCTAATATAGCCACGGCAGAAGTTTAGAGAGCAGATCAGAGCAGCTGGGTGGGCTGATAGAGAGGATCAGGGCAGCCCAGAGGAGCAGTAAGAGGATCCAAATAAGTGGATTAGTAGCATACCAAAGCACACATTACTTTTAGTTTTCAAACTCTCATTGATTTTAGTGCAAGTGCATTTACTAATGTGTGGCAGGAGAAGCAGAAGAGGATCAAGGCAGAATCAAGACACAGAGAGCAGCTCCCTGTGGCAGCTGGAAACGGCGAGAAGGCTGGCTGGGGAGGCACAGCATAATGTCCCCACATCAGTCTCAGTCAGGACTGAAAAGGAGGATGTCTGTTGCCTGAGATGGTTCATCCCACAGCCTCACGGAGCTGCCTAACCTTGCTAGATGCTATTGTTCCTGCAGCTGATTTAGCATTCATTTTCCATCCGTAGCTCCAGTGATTGACTCTTTCCATTGCTGCACTCTAACATCTGCCTTCAGCTGCTGTGACTGGAGCAAACTGACACAAAAACGTAGCTATGATTAGTGACATAAGCCTCTTGGAACTCTTCTGACCAGGGGATTCACTGAGCTGCTGGACCTCGGGCTGAGCTCACCACAATTTGTGTCTGTGGCGTTCCTCCAAAATGGGACCATGTCCCTGGGCTGTGCTCAGGCTGCCACGACTGACCTCTGCTCCTGAGCTACCCAAAGCTCAGACGTGCCCTTTCCTGGAACACCAGCCTGGCTTTACACTTCATCTCTCTAGACAGAGGTGGTAGTAATTCATAGACACTCAGGCTGAAATTTCTAAGCACTGTTACCCTTCATGGAGCACAAATCCCAAAGTTCTAGGCAAAGCAATGAGCCCTACTCAAATTGCCCTCTGTTCGCTTGAAGCACATTGGGTTATAAGTGAGAGACAACAAAATCTGTGCAGCCCATGATTACTCCACGTTGCAGAGAAGCACAGGATATGCATGTATGTGAACAGACTTCTTTTCCATGTTAGCTTTCATAAAAGAATTGTTTCAGACCTTTCCTTCTTTATCCCCCAACGACAGCTGTAGCTCAGACATCTCAGTCTCCCCACCTACTGCTCCCAGAATTCAAATAAAAACTCCAGTTTGTCCTATGGAAAAGTTAATACCTTAATATCCAATTATCCTACAAATATTTGACAAGAGTGGATAAGCATAAAACTTTGACTATAGTGGCCTTCCTTGCAGCCTCAGGCCAAGCTACACATAAAATGACAGAGGGAAGGAAAAGTCCAGCCTTACAGTCAAAAGGAGGACTGCATTCTGATACAGAAACATACAGAGGGCTTGTAGCCACGTACACAAAGAACACTTTGTATGTAGATGCAGTTACATTCTTTATTGTTGAAGCAGTTCTGGAATGTTTTGGTCTCCCTGAGCTGGCAGACAGATGAAAATATTGGTCCATCTTCCATTTTTTTTCTTTTCAATTTCTATGAGGAAGATTAAGCAGCAGGATGGACAAGAAGCCATTTCACAATAGCATCCCAAAGGAAAAAGAGAGTAAGGATAGACACATCATGAGATATCAAGTCTTGTAACTGAAATGGTACAGGAAAAAGCTTACAGGGGATCAGAAAACAAGTTAAACTGCACTCCCAGCTTCAGTCTTCTAGAATTCTACCTCTGTAATAACCCAGTCCTTGGATGTGCCAACACAAAAGCTTCCTGCAAGGGAAAGTTTGTAGTAAGACAGCACAGCATCAAAGTGCCCTATCATCAGGTTGGGAACTGAGTAAAAAGCACTGCTTCTGAATTTTGTACAACCACAGAAACATCACTGCAAACCTGCAAGGGAAAAATGCTTCTGGTTTATAAAATCCTCAGTGCCATTCATTACGCCTCACTAACTGAAACAGGTAACCTATTAACCAGTCACCTATGCAGCTCCTGAGCTCCAGTTTACCTCTTCACCCTTCTCCTCCTTCCTAATACTGCACTGAACTTCTTCAGGCTACTAAGAGGCAAACTCTTCTTATTTCACCAGCCTTACCTGGATTCCTTGATGTTAGACGTAAAGCCTCTGACCAAACCACTGAGTCTGTGAGACTTTTTCCGGGTTAAAAGCTGAAAAGCTGAAGGAGCTCTTTAGTACACCCACATAATTCTCCTCAGCTCTAGGATTCTACAGTGTTCTTTGTCCCATGCCACCCTACTTTCTGAATAATAATCAAAAGATTGTAATTAACTGGACATACTTGTGAGCCTGAAAGCAGAGAAAAAGTCTGGGAGACTCTGATGTGAAAAGCACAGCTGCTAATACAGCAGTATTAATAGGTTAAGTGTATTTAACTGTTTAGCTCGTGATCTAGCATCTGAAATACTTTCAAAAGGCATTTTACACACCAGAAAATTGTTGGGAAAATGAATATCGAATGAGAAGTGGGGATATTTTGAAAGTAACTAGCAGCATAATACAATGGTAACTAGGAAATAGGGATAATGACAGCTTGGGGTATGTAGCAAGTTTAAGCCCTTGTTCAGTTGGCTAATTTCATAGAATCATAGAATGGTAGGGGTTGGAAGCGACCTTTAGAGATCATCTAGTCCAAGCCCCCTGCAGAAGCAGGTTCACCTAGATCAGGTCACACAGGAACGTGTCCAGGCGGGTCTTGAAGGAGCCTCCACACCCTCCCTGGGCAGCCTGNTGTCCCTCTTGAGATGAGGAGCCCAGAACTGGACACAGGACTCCAGATGAGGCCTCACCAGGGCAGAGTAGAGAGGGAGCAGAACCTCCCTCGACCTGCTGCCCACACTCTTCTTGATGCATCCATTTCATGGCATTTTTAAAAACACATTACTCAGCGGTTCCATTGAGGAAATACTTTTCTGCCTATTCCTGAACATATACAAAATGTTCTGAGTTTCCCGTATTTCACCAGAAAACAAACAGACAAAAAAGGAACTCTGGGTTCTTCATGTGTGATGATAAGAAGCTGAGACTGAGACATTAAGTGAAATAGGAAGTGAAGAGCTGCCTGCCCCTCAGAGGCAGTGGCTTTCTACAGTCACTTGGCTGCCACTGTGACGCAGCCCAGGGTGACACAAGGCAGCCATTCTAATGGGATAAAGACGACTTTCAGCTCGGGGTTTCTCCAGCTACAACGAATGCCATGGTGGCCCGTGACAAACAAACAGATGATCCGAGACCAGTTATAGGATATCCCACCCCAAAAATGCCCCACAACAGGCTCACAACTTACTCTGCAATTTGAATCTTCGAGTTCTTGAAGTAGCTTTTCCTTAAGCCACGGCTGAGAAACATTAGCAGTACAGGACAGAAAGCTTGGTTTTCAGCTACTGGATCCTCCTACATGTTGTGTAGATAACTAGAAGACTTTGACCTGAAGTCACCTTGGCCTAGTTTCTAATTCACTTTTATGCAGATGACAGAATCGGGGGCCTAGAGATGAAAACTGTCTAAGCCATAAATGAAAACGGCAATGGTTACTCATCGAGTAACCGTAACTAGCTTTGCTCACGGGATCAGGCTTATGCTGTGTGGAGAAAAGAACGAATCTCTTTCATTCACAACAGGCAAATTGAGAAATACTAATGCAGAAAAAAAAGGGACGTGCTGTCGAAAAACTGTCCTTGAAACTGCAGCGTCCAGACGGAAACGTCACGTCGAGTCACGAGTGGCCCTCTAAGCAAAAAAATCCAACACACAGGGAAGGAAGAACCGAAAGGAGAAAGAGAGCAGCTGAGAAAGCACTGCCACCGCTTTTTCATCAAGGACACCCTAAAATGTTTCACAACGTTGGAGGAAAACAGAAAAGAGCTGTTTTCGTAGCACTTTCCTTTGGCAAATGCAGGATAAAGCCCACCACGTGAGCTGAACAGTAAAGGAAGGCCTTCTGCTTGATACAAATTCTCCTGTTGTCCCAGGGAGGATGACAGTCAAATACAACAGCTTCAGCAGCGCTCCAGATCATGTAAGTAGAAGTTAGCAGACAGCAACGATCAGGCTGGGGAGGAAAGAAAAAGAAAAGAGAAAGAAAACACTCTTTTTGTAGACGAAATTTAGACACGCTGCTGCTGCATTTCAGCCCCGACTTCGCCACACAGCACCAGAGATTAACTGGACCCACACAAGGTAGCAAACAGCGTGTGACATCCATCTACCTTTGCTGCTTCAGCATCCTCCCCAAAATACATAAGGCAGGATTTTAAATAGTACGTTAGCCCAGTTTCCCGTCACAAAGTCTTGCAGCCAAGTGGAGGAAAATTCCAAAAGTAGCATCTTGATTGCCTCTGGGATTTTCCACTTAGCAATTTAATAGAAAATTACACCCTTACCCAATCTGTGAGGTTTCCGTCCCCTCCCTCATGAATTTCATTTTCCAGAGTGTAATAAATTTTACCATTAGGTATATTTTCTGAGATTGCTTCACCATTAAAGCCCATTTCCCTGTTTTGCTTTTGGGAACCTGGTATGCTCTGTGGTGTCTGGACAGCACCTTGCACGAGAGAATCCGGGTCTGACTGTCTAAGCACACAGTTAGGACACAAATTGTTATTGTTAATATTCAGTTTGCTCCCTCTTTATTAATTTGCTGTCATTATTCCAAGTGATAGGGTCAGCCAGTGTTACTGGGGCCAATGGGATTCTCCTGGGTAGTCTGACGAGACCAAGGAAAGCTCTGCACTTGGCATCTGTTGGAGTAGGCGTATGCAACCATCACAGACTCCTCTCCTTGTCATAACACAGCCTGACTACACGTAAAACACAGGATGATGATCCGGAGCTGTGTTTTCTGTTCTTGGTAGTCATAACTGTAAACGCTTGGGTCCTTCCTCTACGTGCAACAGGCAAAAGCAGTCTCGGCTGGAAAGAAAAAAACAAAACAAACCAGCAAAGCTACACCAGCAATGAATTTAGCAGAGTTAAGTGAACTGGAAGCGCGGCTGAAGGCGTCAAGTGGTGGCATACATCAAAGCACCACTTCCAGCTGCGTTCTGGCCATCCCTAATGGTGCCAGTGACCTCCCGGTGCCCAGCAGCTCGTTGCCCCATCACAGGGAAACCCGCGCCCTCCGGGGCTCAAGGGCAGCCGCAAGGCCGAACCGAGAAGCCGCGGCTCCCTCTCTCCCTCCATCCCTCCCATGGCCGGGCTGCCCCTGGCCACGCGGCGGGGCACGGCGGGGCCAGCGCGCAAGTGCCCGTGGGGGGG
>WBNH01004926.1:198935-261498 GCA_013401255.1 Urocolius indicus
AAAAGCCACCCCAAAAAGGTGGACGTGTTTGGTTTTGGCACAAAAATAAAAGTTGGATCGTGTTTGGTGATAAAGCCTGTTTTGTTTTGGTTTGGTTTGTTTTTTTGGAAAGGGAGAAAAAGGTACAATCGGGAAGCGAGCAAAAAAAAAACCCACCATAATGACACTTGAGCAGCAAAAGGATCTTCTTAGTATTCAACTCCTGTGGATCGATTGTGTTTTGGGGTGTTGTTTCCCCCCCCCCCCCCCCTTATCTGCGTACATCCGCGTTATTTCAAAGAAAAAGCCGAAGAGAGGTTTGCTTTTATTACAAATCCACGCAGCTAATTAATTAATGAATTGTCCGTGGGCAGGGGAGAGCCGCTGGCGTGTAACTTGTTCGCTTTTGGAAAAGAGGCTATTTGAAAAGATATTTGGGGCGGGGGGGGGGGGGGAAATATTTGGATTCGTGTCGGTGAAGAAGCACAGCTCTGTGTTTCATTCTTGTTGGGTTTGGGGTTGGGTTAATAAAAGAAGCGAGGTTCTGGCAGGCATTTTAACAGGTGGACTTCCCAGCCCTAGGGATTTATTTTGCTTGGGGCTTTCTACCCTTCTCCGGCTCATGAGATCTTTTTGCCCTGATGGATTTGACTCGAGATCTCTTTATTTCTTTTGTGTTTCCAAATATTGGAGGGGAATATCTCCATGAAACCCTGTGTGTGTCCTGCATGCCAAGTTCAAGGCAGGTGACTGCTTGGGTGCAATGTCACAGTGGGAAAGAGGGAACGCGCACCCGAGTGTCAGAGACTTGCTGTCTGTAGAGCAACAGTGTCTGTCTTCACAGGCACTCGTCAAAATCACTCTCCAGGCAGAGAAATGTAAAGATGTAAATAAACTCACTTGGTAGGAATAGTAAATAATGACTGGTGTATCCCCCTCAGGGGGGGTCTGGAGCATCGTGCATATTCTGTGTTAAAAACTAGAGGGGCAGTGACCCATCAGACTTGTCTGCAATGTGTTAGAGGTCTGGTATGCGTTAGCACACCTATCGAGGGTTTGATTTCTATGGAGAACAGGTTTGGTTTGTGGGGTTTTGATATCGAACACGCTTCCCGACTCACAGGCAGAGTTAGTACAGGACCGAGCTGGAGCCTGGAGGGGGGTGGTGAAAGTAAAACATGTGAAAGTGCAAAACTGAAATTGAAGACATGGTTTTATTTCTGTCCTAATGGAGCTGTAAAAAGAATATGTGAGCTATCAGAAAGAGATGACTGTTTTGCCAGTTCTCAGTTGCCACTCATTATGAGCTTAGATAGCCTTGGTGTATAAGACAATCTATTTAACCTTGTTTTAATAGATAAATTCGGTTATGATGGTACATTATTAGTAATTCTTATTTTATCTGGGGTCTTTTTATGAATGTGGAAAGTCAAATAGACAGCTACCCTTAAAAAAAAAAAAAGAGAAAATGATGTCTTTGTGTTTTGAGAATGGAAGAGAGAAAAATCACATCCTGCATGTGAGTCTGCACTCACATACTCTTTTTCTATCACAGTTGATTAGAAAGATAATTATGTATAAATAGTTGTCTCTTGTAATTGGCCTTTGCCTCTTGCAGGAGTCATTCTGTAATGTCACAGTTTAGTGTTTACTGTTGTGAAATTGATACGGATTTTGCAGCGCCTGGACTGTGACATCTGAGGCAGAAGGAGGAAGCCAAAGAGAAGAGGGTGCGTTGTGTCAATTGGTTGGTAACGCATCATCTGTTAACAGTTGTTCACCCCTACAGTGCTTCTTCTGTCCCCCAAAAAACTTAAGAGCACCTCATTGAGATGATCAATAATGACTAGTTTGAGAGGAGACCCATTCCTGCACTAAAATGCCGCCATCTCTGGGGTAAAATGTGGTGACTTGAAGGCAGCAGCTGTAGATCAGAAGAATACTGTGATGAGCTGAGTGTGTGGAGGGAAATGCTAGAGAAGAAATGACGTGTAATCTAGATGTCTAAGGACCATGAGTCTGTAAATCATTTAATTCCTAGTTTGCAGATACTCACTCCCAGCAGATCTTGGACATCCTTGACAGGATGAAAACGCAGAGCGTGGAGGGTTGACCTTGGCTGGCTACCACGTGCCCACCAAGCCAGTCTGTCCCTGCCCCTCCTCAGCAGGACAGCTGTTGGCCATGGGAGGCAGACAGCACGAATCCTGTAGTTTTAGCCTCATGACAGGAGCCTTTACTTCCTCAATGTCGTATCTCAAACTTCACCTTTACCCATTTCATGCACTGTGCATGCTCCGAAGGCAAAAGAACCCTTTGTGTGGCACTTAATCACTGACTTCTCCAACTCACTCTTGGGGAGGGTGTCCCCTCATTTTCTTTCCAAGCTCTTTTCTTTACGGTGCTGTGTTATCCTCAATTCCAGTTTATTAATTGAGTTGTTCCTCATGTGCCCTCGAGACAGTTGTGCTGTACAAATAACCAGCATGTAACAAAAGTTTGGCTTCCAGTAGACCTTTTCAGTCCTGTAGCTGTTTTGTCAGAGGTGCAGGTGTGTGCTGCTCGTGAGAGGAGAAGCTGCTTGTGCCACCCTCTTTCTGTTCTGCCTTTGAAGTGAATCGCCCAGAGTGCTCTTCCACGAGTTAATCTCTGCCTCACTTTTTGTGAGGCAGGTAAACATAAAAACCAGTTTCCGGAGGGAGTAGCTGAGAGCGTTGGGAACTGAGAGGGTGTTAAAGGAGTTAGGTGGGGAGGCGGCTGTTTCAAGACAGTGAATATATTGTTCAATCTTGAGTGATTTGCCGAAGGACAAAGTGTGTGCTAGTAGCAGAGTCAGAAATAGCATTCAAGAGAGCCACCTTTCAGCATTTTTACTTCTTTTTTTTTTTCCTGGGACTTGATATTCCCTCTGTACATACATAAACAAAGTTCTGGTTTTGCTGAACACCTGCCTGGGATTTACAGCACAGACCTTCACAGCCATATACTCTTGTATTTGAAAGAGAAAGTCAATGATGATTTTGCATTTGGTTTTAATCCTGTAACGTGTCTCTGAATATCAGCTGCTAATGGTTTGTTCTTAAGGTCGTTATCTAGAGGTGAATAGCCTAAGGTGTCCCCTTTCTGCAGAACTCGTAGGCCAGCGACACCAATATGAGTCAGTAGAGCTGAACGACGCAGCCCTGACGTACGTTGCTGATTTTCTGATTGAGGTGAAGTTTGAAAGTTTCCCTCAGTCTCTAGGAAGGTAAAGATTTCATTATAAATCTGCTTTCCATCTGTAAAGCAAGAAGCCAGATAATTGGCATCTGGTGGGATAATTTGCTGTGAAAGTGAACACAGTAATTTAGGGCAGGCGTAGCTATTCCCTAAAATCTGTGAAATATTTGAGACGAGTCTCTCCAGTGTGAGCAAAGTTGGTTGTTTTTTTTTTTTCAAGAGGTGCTGATACAGAGCACATTTTCTGTGGTTAATTTGATGTACGTGAAGCAAACTGCAGATAGATTGATAAATGATGTAGTAAAACTGTAGCAATGTGTTCAGGGTTTTTTTTTTTTTTCCAGATCACTTGAGTTCTAATTTTTTTTATCGTTTTTCATTCCAGATTACCATCACGAGATATATAAGATCTCTGACTACAGCAATGATGTTAATGGGGAGACCAAAGAAACACAACCAGTTTTTTTAGGTATGTGCTTGTGTTGATTAATTTCTGAGCAACATACCGTGGCCATTTGCAATTAGGGAGGAAAAAATTCTCTGTGCAAGCACAGGAAGCGCCTGCCATTGTTTAATATGACGTTCTTTTCAAGACCCTTTTCTTCTACAAATTGCCAATATATCCTTTATTAACACTGCTAAAAGTTGTAATTTCAGACATAAATGTTTATTAGTGTCTACACACAGTGCTAATTATCACTCACTCAGAGAGCCAGATGCTGACTCTGCAGTTTTGCAGCTCTGTGCTCACCCCATTTACATTGCATATTCGCTGGCATGCTTCACTGGCAATAGTTTGTGTAATTGGGGTATTACATCTTTGACATCTGGATAACAGAAATTCAATTTCCAGGAAGCTGCTATTTGTTTGGTTTTGCCTCTGCCTTGGGTGGGATAGAGGATTAATGTGCTGTCTTAATGTAATGTCCTTTCACCTCTCTAGCTTGCCTGCTAATCCTGCCATGGCAAAATTAAATTAAATCAACAGTTAAAAATGTGTAAAGAAAACAGAGGAGTAATATAGAGACTGCAACACGATATATACTGCAGCATGATAGGACTGGTTCTCAGCAAACCTGAATCTTTCCTGTCTGTGTGCTTTTTGTCCTATATAACTCTTCATCTGCAGAGTGCTTCTTCCTTTCCTGCCTTAGTCCCCTTCCTGTCACATCAAGGACCTCACCTGAGTAAAGCACCTCTTGATGAAAATTTGGAAGGCCAAATTCGAATGAGCAAGGGCTGTGGTTTTGAGCTACAGCATGAGCTGGTGTACTGTATAAAGCAAGCTCTTGGACACCTTGCTCAGGCTTTGGAGAAAGCAAGCGCCTATGCGGTGTGTGTGGGTGTCTGCTGCTTCTTAACTGCACCAGGAGCCTGGACCTTTCTGTAGGGTAATTTAAGGTTTCTGTAGTCTGTGCGTGTTACCCTCTGGAGTCAACAAGAAGCATTGGTCTCAAGTGTGTGAATCAGCACCCGAAGCCAACTCGCACGCAAAATGCCTTTATCCGCTTAATTCATAGAGCCACATCCTCTTCCAGAGGTCAGCAGCAAGTGGGACATCTTGGACAGGGTAGAGTCTTCTGATGGTTGGAATATTTACACAGGGGTGAGAGCTGCCTTAAATTCTCTTCTCAACTTCTCACCACTAGCATTTTGAGCAAATATTTCTTCCCTACTCCCATTTCCAGGGAGATGGGGGAAGGTGGCTGCTGTGCTTTGTGTTTAGATTTTGTGTTCTGTAAGCACTTGTGGTGAAGCCTGATAAACCTGATGGAATGAGTCTCACCAGAAGTTTGCTTTGAGTGCTTTCTTTTCCAGCCCTAAATCATGATAAAGCTTTGGCAGGAGTTAGGCATCTGGCTGCCTAAGCCAGGATGTTTCTAAGAATGTGCAGGAGTCTGTGCTTGTGACATCTGTGGCCTGAGTCAGACTAGTTGACTTTGATTTTGTTGTGATGTCTTTGGATTTGTTTTGGAGATAATTCTTGAGTATGCCCAACTCTTCACTGTGACTGAACATATCCTGGCATTCAAGTGCTTGAAGTTCACATACTTCAAGGGCTGGTCAGAATTTAAGCTTTAAGAATGTGAGTCTTATCAAGGACCTTCCTTATCAGGTACTGAAGCACAGAGTTGCCGTCCTGGGTGCCTTCTTTCAGTTACTGTGAATATAATAAGGTGCTGTTTCCCCATGGTGTTCTGAGTGTCCAACTTTCATTTTGGCAAGGCTGAATGACACATGACTGTGCAAGATTTCTAGACTGGGCTGTTGTTCTGTTGTTTTTTTTTTCCTTTCCCTTGATGTTTGGGTTCAATTCAGGAAGTTAGTTGGAGCACACATAACCTTCCCCACTTTATTTTCAGTAGGTTACTTGGGTGTCCGTCTCTATCCAGATCCTTGCTGACAAAGGCACGGATCTGAGACATAGGGAAAGCAGTGGCAGGGGCTGAACTCAGCAGAAAGCACTCAAAATCCGAGTTCCCACCTTTTGGCAGGGATTTAGGATGAGTGGTATTTGGCACTGTGGCTTTCCTTTACAAAATTTCACCTTGCATGGAGTAATTTTGCATTGTGCTTCAGGGATAGTGGGATCACAACAGCTTCCTCAGCCTGGTGTCCTATCCACTAATAAGGAGCTTCAGGGTATAATTGCTGCTTCACTCGATTTCATTGTTTTATGCCAAAAAATCATCCCAGAAGGATGTTCACTCCAACCTATTGGTTTACATTCAGATTTGTTCTTTGCTTTGACTCAGCTGTTGAAATCTCAGTGTGATGTAGCCTTTAATGTGTGAAAGGATGCAAAGATACATCACTGAAACTATTACCTTTAGAAAAGATGAAATGTTCATCTCGGTATATGAACGAGTGAAGCTTTGTCAGGGATGGGATGTGCAGATGTTGTGGCTGCACATCCGAGAACAAGTGAGTGTAGTGTCAGGGAAGAGGGCAGCTTCCAGGGTATTTGAGAAAATCAGAACAATCCAGTTCGTTTAACATGCGGATAAATTACGGATCAAATAGCAGGAAAGACCTGTTGAACCTAGATGGTCTGGGGTTTTTAGCACTAGCACGGTTGGGCAAAACATTGCTTTGGGTAAATGTAGGTTGCAGGGAGGAAGTTTCAGCAGAGTTAGAGGAACATGGTACTGGCTGTGACCTCTGATGGTTCCGGTGGTGTGAGGTCGCGTTTTGAGTGGAGCTTGGTGAGCTCAGGAAGCTGCTCACGTAGTGCAGTATTGGAGTGGAAGATGTGGTGTCTTGTCCTCTCTCCTGATCCTTTGTTTTGGTAAGATGATAAGAAGTCGTGTCTTTCTAGATGAAGGACTTACTAAACACAGCCTTCACAAGATTCGCAGGGGGAGGGGACTACTGCTGCTGCGTTTTGTAGATGAGGCCTGACATCTCTTTTTGTTTTGAATGGAGAGGCTTAGTTATCTGATTCCAGGAGAGACTGCTTATCCTGAAAAAGAGGAGGCAGCCCAGAGTGAAGTGCTTAAACCTAAAATATGGGCAAAATTTAGGATAGACCCGACGTCAGCTTTTACCAGTTCTCAGCGTAAACCTCATGTCACAGAGCTGCTAGCCCAGACTTGGAAATACAAGCCCATGAGAGGATTCTACACTCATGTCTTACGGACAATTCTGGCTAAATCTAGCTTGTCTATTAAAAATATATATATATATATATATATCTTTTTGCATCTGCCACATTGCTTTTTTTCCAGTGTTGATATTTTATTATCATCACAAGAAAAGCCAAAATATAATATACCTCCAGACGGAGTGTTTTTACAATGCTTTCAACTTGAAATTCAGGCTCTATGTTTGAAAGGTTAATGTAGAAAACTAATTATATTATCCTGGTAATCAAATGTGTGATGAGACATTTGTCTGTGTAATTAACAGTGAAGAACTTTTATAGTTTCATAAAATCAAATGCTACACACGGTGTGCTTGGAGCATTTGTTTTGAAGAGATGTCCAAAACAGAGATGTTTATGACTGATATAAAGAGGAACTGAAATGTACTGCAACGCAGGTGTCTGTGCGTTTTACAGCGTTTCGCATTGTTGAAATGGAAGGCAGCAGATTAATAACTTCACTGTGTCATGGTAAAAAGAAATAATGTGTTCTTGGAGCAGGGGAGCGATGCATAAGTTACTCACTAATTTCCAGAATTTATTCCATCCCAGAAATAATATCCTCCTCAATTTATTCACAGGGAAAAAGTTGGCTTAACACAAGTCTCTGAAGTTATTGGTTACTTTTAATAGAGTTGTGTCCCAAGCCTGATCATTGCAATAGTAGCTTCTGTAATTAAGGCTGTATGAAAGTTTTATTTTATCTACATTCTCCAGTGATCTCACTTTGTAAAACTTTGGGGCTGAAACATGATATTGACCTGGGGTATTTCCCAGTCACCAAGGGACATTGTTGCCTATCAATTATTACTTGTTTAATATGACCCCATTCAATATATACATTTACTGAATAGTTGCTCGCTTGTCCTGCCCTGGGTGATTTAACTGTTGCAGTGCAACTTCTGCTTTTGTATCTGCTCCTGTTGATTGTTTCAAAACTGTTTCACCAAGCTCCTGTGAAGAGTTACTTGTTGGAAGCAGTGGTGGGGCCATAGAGGCCTATCTAGCTTCCAGATAAACAACCCCTCAGGTCCTGAACAGCCCCAGGGTCTGGGTTTGATTCTGCAAATTGCTTTGCAGATGCAAATCGTTTGTGATGCTGATTAACTTTCTGTGTCTCGTTGTAGGCAGGGCGTCCATCAACCTATATACTTCCCTGCTTGGTTTGGGAGTAGGGGACCTAATTCGAGTTTTCTTCAGATATAATCTTAGTGCTTTGTGATACGAAGATAAGTGAGTGCTTTAAAACCATGTTTTAGACTGGGCAATCGCAGCAAAGACCGAGGATCACTTCTTTGAAACACACTTGCTTACCTCACCTATTTAGCTACACAGGTGCCCAATTCAGATCACCCGCAGAGCAGTCCCAATGATCTAAATCAACAACTTGTCCCAACAACTTTCCATGTGATTTGGGAAACCTTTGATCCGATGAGGACTCATCTCACATGCCTCTGCTTTCCCCGTGCTGGCTTTGGCACAGTTTTTTCTATTTCAGAACCACTTTCGGTACAAGATGAAGGTAGCAGAAAATATCTTGAGTTTTGAAAGCTATAGTCTGATGTGGATGTAGTTTTTTTGCCGAATGCCCAGCTCCCTTCTAGGATACCTGTCTTTGAAGGAAATACTTGAATACCACATAACGTCCTGAAAGGTGTTTTGGTGAGCTCAGCCTGGCTGTGACAGCAGAGCCGTGTGCTCTGCATGCACGTGCCTCCCCGTTCCTTGAGCTGCTCTGAATGAGCCCTTGCAAAGTCTTTAAACACAGCAGCCGAGTTTGGCTGGCCCTCTTCCAGGAAAGGCAGCATTCAAGTGCTGTCTAATAAACTGCTGTTTAATATCTTTGATTCTATAACCCGTTGCAATTATTTATTGTTTTTTATTGAGCTTTCAAGCCACGTGCATCGACTTCCACTTTTTCTCACCTCTAAAGCTGTATTTCCTTACAAACTAGGCAAATGCTGTCAGCTCACATGTACTTGCCTGACTGGCTGTCACTGCCATGCTTACTCTCCTGATAGCTTCTGAACTCCTCCACCAATTTCAGCCTAGTTTGACACAAATATGGAAATCTGTGAGATACGACGTAGCTTCAGCAGGCAGCCTGATGGAGAGGAAAAGCCCTATATGTATAGCCAAGAAAGGAGAAAACTCTGTAGGAGTTACATCTGCCCAAACACAACACAGCATAGAATTGGACACTAATTCATAGGAAATCAAACTGGATTAATCAAATCAGCTACTCATGAATATTTCCCAAAACACATGAGAAACATAACTGTTAAAGAAATTTATTGCAAAATATGTCCAGGAGAACACAATAGTTATTTGTTTACATAAGAAAGAAAATATCAAATACAGACAGTGGTCCAACCTTAACTCTAGTCATTTGTTCATACACTTTAAAACATATCCATTAATTACAAATTAATTACAGCTTTCATACCAGAAAAGGCTGCGGGAACTGGGGCTGTTTAGTCTGGAGAAGAGGAGACTGAGGGAGAATCTTATTAATATTTACAAATATCTAAAGAGTGGGTTTCAAGGAGGTTGGAGCAGCACTTTTTTCTCTGGTATCTAGCAACAGGACAAGGGGTGATGGGATGAAGCTGCAACACAAAAAAGTTTCATTTAAATATAAGAAAAACCTATTTCACTGTTTCAGTGAGGGAGCCCTGGCACAGGCTGCCCAGGGAGGGTGTGGAGGCTCCTTCCTTGGAGGTCTTCAAGACCCTCCTGGACACGTTCCTGTGTGACCTGATCTAGGTGAACCTGCTTCTGCAGAGGGGTTGGACCGGATGATCTCTAAAGGTCCCTTCCAACCCTACCATTTTGTGATTCTATGAAATGTGTTTGCCACTTCTCTAATACTGGAACAAAATTAATACTTTAACATATGGATATGGTTGCAAATCATTTTAACATTCTTTGTAGCACTACGATAATATTTGACAAGTTACTTAGGAAAATAACAGTAGCTTAATGCTATGTTTATATTGCTTAATAAGCATAATAGTGACAAGATGGTGAGGCATATTGGGGCAAAGAATGGGCTTAATGAGTTGCCAGGAAGAATTCGTTAACTGGAGTTGTTTACAGATCCGTTGCTTCAAAGAGATGCGCACTTCATGTGTGGATACTGCTTCATCCTAGGACAGTTCTGGTGTAGTTTTGTGCATTTGCAGTTTTTAACACGTTTACAACGAGTTTTGATGATGTGCCCACTTTTAGTAGGGAAAGAGATGGAAATGAGTTTGGGGGGAAAAATACTTTTGTATGACTAATGTAGTATTTATGAAAGACCTTTGCCTTGCATTTTTTCTTTTACAATATTAGCCAGGCCATGTGGGAAAAAATAGCTTGTATTTGAGGGGTAATCACTGAAACAGTTATAGTAGCAAATTAAAAATTAATGCATTTTTGTTATGATTATTATCATCTTTACATATAAGGTGACATATAAGCCCCAAAACAGGGCTGTGATTTGCCATGCATCTTTATTTCCAGTAGTATTTTTCTAAGTATTTTAGTGTTTTATAACTAACTTCACTGGTTTCGGATAAAGCCAAAGGGATTATGTGGGGAAGTCAAAAGGCAAAACTTGTAACCTGTCAAACAGAGGCATCCTCATCTTCTCTAGTATGTGTGCAGTGGTACAGGGAAAGGCTGAGATATGTGCTGCTCCTCTCGGGCCTCAACAGCTATCTGGGGAAACTTTTCACAGATAGGTGATACAGGTTTTTAATGTATCACTATTTCTTTTGTTTTGGTGCTTGATCATCCTATTCAGCATTTAAAAAGGATGGCCAGTGCTTCCATGGGACTTAGTAGCTAGAGCTGTTTGGTTTCCTCTGTGCCCAGTCTTCCCTTCTTTTTTTTTTTTTTTCCTCCTTCATTTTTAAATTACACGGTTATTATCTGTGAAAATCAGCAGCAGTGGAAGAGCTGATAACAAAATGCTATCATTGGGCTCTAGAGCTAATAGCCAAATGAGATAACCAAGGAGCAAGAAGTTAAATCTGTTACTGTTCCTGCCCCTGCCTGCAGATTCAGATGGTGTAATATCAGCTACTCTCTGCCCGTGTCAGGAAGGATGCTGCTGGTGCTGGGCAGTTACAAATGAAAAGCTGTAAAAGCTAGTAATTGGGAGAGAGAAGGTGGAAACTTGCACTGAAGACTATGTCAGACTTATACCCTGTATGTTTTGAATGCCCTTGCTTACAAAACAGAGGAGGTATTTAAAAAACAAAACCAAACCCTACCAAAAAACTCAAGCTAACAAAAAAAAACCCCAAACAGAAAAATCCCTAAAAACAAACCAAAAATCTACCCCAACAAACAAGTTCATGTTTTAGGTAGGGAGGTGCCTAAACACAAAGACATCCTCACGTAGGACGTAAGCTCAGGGTTTATTGTGTCATAAATGTAGAGGGTTTTCTATTTGAAGGTAAATATGCTTGTGTCATGATATGGGAAGGCTTCTATACGAAGTAACAAGGGCCTAGAATCAAGGCTGGCTAAGCTCAATTAACATTAATATTTTATGTAATTGGGTAAGGGAAATTTAATCTTTCCAACAATGTGTCACCCGACAAGCATGAAGTCACTACACCCAATGGGAGGAAGTAGGTGAGAAGCTTCTTTTCTTGGTATTCAGATATATTTTACTATCGAATACAAGTCCAGATTGTCAACATAAAATTCTGAGAGGCCAGTGTACTGCTAAATGATGTGACAGTGAGGGATTGCTTCACACTCTGATGTGGCGGGAGCGTTTGGAGCTTGGATATGGGTAGATAAAGCCACGTACAGGAGGACAGGTCTTCAGTGTAGGCGTCTGAGTATCTCAATACTTGGAGTCTGGTGATACTCTGCAACCTCTCAAGGTTGGGAACTGCAAACAGTCGATCTCTGGTTGGGTTGAGGCCAAGAAGTGTCATTTTAAAGGAATTGGTGCTGTGATTTGTTAATTAACTCACACCCACACCCAGAAATCCGCAGGCAAACCGGCAAAATAAATACAATGCAGAACTTCCTTGTGAAAGGTTTTTCTGGCTGCTTCAGTTGGAGTGGAAGCAGTGCTATGGTATCACTGTACAGCATTGACAAATGTTTTTCTAAGTTTGGACTGGAAGCTTTCTTGCAAACCACCCACTCTCCCCTTGGGGTGGGCTGGAGCCAGCTGGCGCCGGCCCAGGGAGCCGGTGCACCAGGTCAAGCGGGAGATGCTCTGATTCAGCAGAGGCTGGAGTGGATCATACAGCTCATCTCCTGCTTATTCACCTCCTGGAGCAAAACCACTGTCTTTCGAGTGCTTCACATCCCTGGGAACACCACGCTTGCAGTGTGTCTCAGCCACACTGAGCTTGGCCTGTGTTGGGAAGGGGGTTGCTGATCTTTCAGCTGTCTTTGTTTGTCTTCAGCTGTCCTGTACACCTGAGTTTAGGCAACCGAGTAGTGCTGTTGAGTTCCTAAAATCGTTCACCTGCCTGGCATCAGCATGCTTTCAAGTACCTTATGGAACCAGAGACGATCCACATTGCTTCTTGGTTTTTGGAGGGTTGAGGTTTTTTTTCTCTTCTGAAGTTTCCTCTGCACTCGTGGTTTGCCAAAAATAGGTTTACTTATGAATGTAAATGGAATAGAGGATACCAAGGATTACTGTGTTAAACATACTGTAAAGGAAAGTTGATTCATCAATTTCTTGATCTTTATTATTCCATTTGTTTAGGATGTTTGATTTTTCTATTACCAGTAAGAAAAACAGAAGCTTCTTATTTTGGAAGGGGCTATAAACACTTCCTTATTACTAGTGAAATGTAATGCATGCTTTAACGAGCAGAATGGCTCCTATCAGCCCCAAACACATATATTCATTGTGCAATCAGCAGTTTCATATGTAAAATTAATACTTAAATGGTGCCAGGAGTATTAAAGTCTATAATTGTTATTATTTAAACACCCTGAATTTATTTGGAACAGTCACATTTTTCTTCTATACGTTTTCACAATCTCCATTTTTAAGATATCCAGCAGTTAGACTCTACCCAGTTCTACATGGATTAGCTGCTCTTTTAATTCATTCCTGTATAATCCAGTGTTATTAAATTCTGGGGACTGAGGAACTGATCCTGTTCATTCAAATCAATAGATGCAGTGTTGCTCTGTTTGTGTGTGTGTGTGGTTTGGTGCTTTTCGTGATTTATTTTTTTTCTTCTGTAGGATCTATCCTTCAGCATCCAGCAAACTGGTATAAAAAGGGTCTGATCCTTCAGGCTTTACTTGGGGAAAATATCCCCTGATGTCAATGCTTGAATAGGATCAGTCTCTTAAAAGGGGTAGTTTATTTGAAACTGCTGTAGCTATTATTATTTCCTTCTGAAGAAAAATAATCTTACTCATCAAAGCTTTAGAAATGGCATTAAGAAAGCCAAGTTCAGCAGGTCTTTGAGCCAGGAGAGATGTCAGCCGTCGCTGTGTTAAAGCATAGCCTGCTACCACTCAACCATCGCTTTTCTTTCTCTGTTCTTTTTGTACTCCCAACTCCTATTGGCATCTAAAAATCACTAATCTCTACCCATTACCGTTTTTGCTAATTTACAGTGATAACTTGTGGCTCTGTTTTCATTAGGAGATGAAAGCCGGGAAATTAAAAAACAAATTACAGGGATGAGAAGATTACTGAATGACAGCACTGGAAGAATCTATCAGCGGGTTGGCAAAGAAGGAGAGAAACTGAAGGAGGAGCCCCAAGATTTAGACTTAGCCTGGGCCCAGCGCCTGAATCCCCCTGTGGAGTCCCAGACGAACCTTCATCCTTCCCAGAGCGGGGCATGGAATGAGTTATCACCCCAATCCAGCCACTTTTCAGGGCAATATGGAACTCGATCCAAAACGTTCCAAAATCAGACGCGAAGCACTGTGGCATCCAACGGTACGAGCTGCCTTCCACACTTGAGCATTAGACTTTTTTTTTACCTCTCTCTCTCTCTCTCCTCATGCTGCACTACATTTCTGCCTTTGTTGTGATGATTTATTGTACTGCTGCACTGAATGCAGTTATAGTTCAGAGTCTACAAAATGAGCACATAGTTATCACTTTGAAAAGGTGCGAAAGTGGGCATGGTGCATTCTGCTACCATCTGTCTTAGCTTTGAAAATGGGTTCGTGGTGATAGGACAGAATTACTCAATGCTGTTACAGGCTTAATTTCTATACAGTGCTTATTAAAACAGCTTTTGTCATTGTTATTAAATTCATAGCTAATTAAATGTCATCCTCTACCACTCCTCTTCGCAATGAGTAATGTGGCACTGTTGTGACATCACTAGCAGAGCAGGATTCTACTGACTCTCGTGAGGGGATGGCATCAGCCTTATAACTGGCCATTGAACTTCAAATACAAAGTCCCATCACAGCCTTGGGCTTTTATTCCCAGAGGACCATTGGAGAAAAGAGAAGATGGAGTCTACCTGTGAACACTGTGTCCTAGACCGTGATCCATCTTGAACTGGCAGAGAATTCCACTCTAAAGAAATGGCAGTGTGCCCTTAAAATGATTTTCTCTTGTTGTATTAAGTCCTAGAGAGTGGAGGTTTGCTGCCAGATTCCTGAAGGTCATCTTTAACAATCTAAATTCAATTCAGGAAGTTTTTCTCCTGACGTTCAACCCTAAATGTAGAGGGAGTGGATTACATTAAAGAAGTACCTCGGTTCTCAATTCTAGAAAATACATAATTGTAAGATTACATCTGGAAGCATTATCAATTTCCAGTTGATTCTGAAGCTGTTCATACTTCCCAATAGGAGCATCTGGTGTGTATCCTTCTGTAAATGCAGCCAGTGTCTCATGGCTTCTAACATTTCAATGAGAACACCGTTATTTTCAGTATTGTCCTTTAGGAAGTACTGTCACTGCACTAAAAAGCACACGGCCCTAGGTTTCACCACACTGACTGTTTCTCTGTAGAGACAACGATTCACACAGAGGTACTAGTTGAGCTGGAGAAAGATGTTGCAGTAAGTCATGCTAGTTTTATTTAGAATACAATAAAAAAATATAGTTGTGTTTTATTGAGAGATGCAGGTCCAGGGGAAAAGGAAAACTACTTACTGGGATTTAGCATACAAGTCTAAACCAGTGCTCTCCAAATCCCACCATAACAACTTGCTAAATGTGAAAGGACCCAGAATTCATCACACATCTCCCTCTTTGCCCTGATTGTCCCTGGGCACTGGCAGGGACAGTTCTCTGCATGCACGGAAGTGCCCCAGCCTGCACAGATTAGGTGCCTAGTTCCCGGATCCAGAGTGTAGGTGTAGCAGCACCTTTATCCCCTCAGGGGCCTGATTCAGCATGTGAGCTGAAATGTGTTGACAGGATTTGGCCCCATATGCAAGAAAATGTCAGTGGTTTAGTTTTTTTGTATGGTGAAGAAGGGTTTGACTGGTTTATGATCTCTTAAAGGCTGCAACAGTCTGAGCTGAGTAAAAGGGTTGGGTTGAATGATGTCCTGAGCTGGACAGAAGGAATGCCCAGGCTCCCAGCTCTTGGGGAAGTGCACCAGGAGGCACCTTCCACTCCTCCCTCTGCAGCTGTCCTGCTGCAGGGATAGGAATGCAATCTTTGAGGTTATTGCATAAAGATGGGTGTGGGCTGGCTGGGCAGCTCTGTGTCTGCCTCCAGTGGGGTGTTGCCATCCTGCCAGGCAGTTTTGCTGCTCTGGCTTCCAAGCCTGGTGTCCAGGAAAGGACAACTTTCGATGCATTTCTGGGCTGTGAGCAAGCTCTGAAACTGCTCCTCACCCAGAATGCAGCTCTTCTGGGCAGCCACTCTAAAGTGCCTAATTCCCCCCCATCCCTTGCACTGGTAGTCTGAGCATCTCACTCAGGATTTTAAGTGTTATTCAGGGACAAAGTCCTTAAAAGCTGGGTGCAGAAATGCTGAACAGTATCTCAAGGGAGATACCACTCCTTGGTACTTACCATGGTGTTCAAACTCATCACAGCTTGATGAGCTTATTACCTTGGGCCATCAGGCCTGGGGCATCACTGAGAGATATCCAGACATCTGTAGCAGGAAATCTGAGTCCAAAAGCTCTGTCCATGTGGATAGAAACTGTGTGGGAAACCAAGACAGGTTATAAGCTGTCTAAATGACTCAAATTTAAATGTAATAGACACGGTAAGCCCATCTAACTAGTAGAGTTATCTACCCACATGGGAAAGGTGGTTGAAGGAGAGGCTGTAATGGGTGTTTAATAGGTGCTGGTATAGAAAGCAGTCATGAAAACTGGCAAAAATAGACAAAAGAGAAAAGGAGGCATGGGAGGAGCCTAGGCAGAAGGGACTGGAGAAACATCCTTGAAAAATTAAATGATTTATTCCAAACCCAGTTTAAGGCTGGATGTTAAGAACGTGTCTGTGACCAGCTGTGTTTAGTGGAAGCCTTTCGGGGCTGCAAACAGTGAGTAGCGCGTCTGCCCTACTAGAGACAGCAAACTCATAGTGTCTGTCTAAAACATTGCAGTTTCATTTCTTGTGCTCTGTAGCAAATCCAGCAGTGACGCGGTGGCTGAATTGCTTTTTAGTTATGTCAGGATCCACTTTCAGCGGATTGCACTTGCATGCTTTTCAAATACAAACTTGGCAGCAATGGTAGGTTTTATTTACATGGCAGCAACGTTACTACAGGTGAATTCACTCTCAGCAGACCCAGCTGCAGGAACCACTGTCCTGGGCTACTTGCTGCTCACACAGGGGAAGCAACTAATGTATTTGTGTCATCTCCTTCTCTCAATCATACGAGCTGGTATCAAATTTGCCTGCTGGCTAGCTTCCAAAAGAGAAGGAGATGGCTCTTTAAATACTCCTTCATAAAAATAAAAAGTCTGTTCTCCTTTTAAAATTAAAAATTGATTTATAACAAGTTGAAAAGGGTTGCTTTTGTCCTCTAAAAATGATAAAGATAGTGCTTGGAACAATGACTGAAGAACGCTCTACAAGATGTTTCTTACAACACAGAAGCTGATCAGAGGAGGGAGGATAGAAAGCAAATAAAAAACCCTCATGCATATGTATGAAGTCAGTAGAACCTTGCTTTGATTTGAAATATTGGTGGTCTCTTTTCCCATTTCCAGTACCTATGGTAGATTTACATGGGTAATTTCTATCAGTGCTAATGGGGATTATAATGTAAACCCCTCGTGCCTCAGTGGGAAAATAGACCCTTTGGTTTTCCATCAGGAGCCTGGGTGCCCACGTGCTTTCATTAGGAACATGTTACATTGTCAGGGGAAAGATGTACAGGTATTTGTTAATACAGTTTGTCCAACTTTTCACCTGTAATTTACTACAACGTAGAGTCTTTGTTAAGAAGGAAACAGAAGCCACCAGCCCCGTCTCCCACTGTAGTCTTTCACATAATCGTTGCAGAAGCCTGCTAGAATATTGGATTCAGATCAGGAGAGAGGACAGGCTTCATCCTGAGGAGCTTTTTAGTTTAAAACAACTGGGAAAGCACTGGAGGAGGATGTTCTTACTGTGTGTCTGTGTTCTGTTAATAAATCTCTCCTAATTTCCTGGGACTCCATTCCTGGGGTACCTGCTTATCTTAGTGAAAGACACGGCCTTATGCTAATACTGTTCAATTATAAATAGTCTCGAACCTCATCTACTTAAAAGTCTACTTTAACAGATAGGTACAGGGTATTGGAGAAGCCAGGTTGAGGGATTCTGAGTAGTCTGCTGCAAAGCTGAAGGTAACATAATTTTTTTTCCCCCTCTGTACTTGTAACAATAGGCTAAATACTTTATGGACCATTGAAAAGAAAATCCCATCCATGCCCCAAGGAACGTTCAGTGAATAGACAGCATACAAAGGAAGAGTGAGATCAAACTAGGCAGAGCCCTGCTGAGTCAGTAACCTCTTTTTGTTTTAATTTCAGACTCTCAGCCTGTTTTCCAGATAGCTTTTTACTTCTAAAAGTTGTTTTATTTACTGCTGAAACCTTGGAGAGAAGAAGCTGGGGGAACTATTCCATTCGCATTTGCTACATCTGCAGAGATTCTTAAACTACTCCTTTTATCTTGATACTGTATTAGTAGTTTCTGTCCATGGATGATATTTTAAAGTCCCAAAATTGTAATTGCAGTAGTGTAGACAATTTAAATATCAGAGGAAAAGAGGAGAGTGACACTTGGTCAACAGTCTTAAAGTGATACGTCGGTTTAGCTTCACAAGTGGCTCACTTTTGGGTTATGACTGCCAGTTTGCTCAAGTCTGATAGATGTTGCTTCAAGAGCTGAAGGACTGAATGGAAGGAGGTGAGAACAAGGGCCTGGGAAGGGAGATTTGAGGATGAAGGGACACACTGGAAGAACTAGAAAAAAGTGAGGGTGGTTTAGCAGTGCCCAGATCTTCAGCCATTTCAAATGAGAATTGAAGTCAATGGATCCACGTAGGTCTGACATCAGGCAGCACTGATGGAAAAACACAAACCAAACCTGAAAAGGTATTAATAAACTGGTTTGGCTTCAGGAGGGAGCAAAAGTAATAATGAAAACTAGGAGGATTTATGAGCGAAGATTAAATGAGTTGCTTATGTTCATTTCAGCTAGGTAGTGATTAAAGGGCACCTGCTAACTGTCAGGCTGTGGAAGAAAAAGAGAAATACATTCTCTGAAGTCCACCACATGTGACACCAAGCGTGATGATTTTTGTTAGATCCATTTGTACCTGTCTTCATAAAGTGATCGTCCCTCCTCTCACATGCTTTGCTGAGCAGTAAAACAGGCATCCATTTCAATGGCTGTAAGCACATTTTGAAATGAAGTGGGGGTGCCTCCCATCTGGCCTCAGCTTCAAGCAGGTACTGCTAGGTGTTTTAGTTGAATTGTGAGGTTTTATTTGCAGTATTAATGCCAGGGATGTAGTTATTTCAAACAAAAGTGCAGGATACAGCTGTTCAGGTAGAGCTTTAAATCTCTCAGCCATTACAGCTTGTCCTAATTTGGGACTTAACGGTGCAAAACTTCTGGAAAGCAAGGCAGAAGTCAAAGCACTGCTGAGGACTAGAACTAGAATTACAAAGATTCAGTTAAACACCAGTAAGAATTCCTAGAAAAGAAGACTCTGTTGAACTGTTCCACTGATTATCAAAAGGAAATTATTGAAAGCCCATCTTGTAGGTCCCAGTGCTGGAAAACATGTCATAGAAAGCCATCCCACCCTAGCAAACAGAAGAGCAGATCTGAAAACTCTCCTTGCTGGTGGTTCTTTTTCCGTCCTGTTTATTGTGGTTTGTTTGGTTTTTTTTTTTCTCTGAATAGGGTATTTCATTTTCATTCTCAATTCTTCACATGGTGAAGACTCACATGTAACACTGAAGCAGTTGAAAAATTCTTAGGCTCTCATTTAATGTACAGTATAAACCTTTATTACACAACTGTCTTCATTCTTTGTAAGACTGTTCTGGGAAATGGGCTTTTTTTATGTGTGTGTGATAAAGTGAGTATGTTTATAATGAGGTTTGGTGCTATTGTTATTCAAGATGAACTAGCCTGACAATAGAAAGCCCTGCTGTGAGGAGTGCATTGTATTCACACTCCTCACAGTCTCCTCCAGCCCGTGTAACATTCCATCCCCTGCAGTATATAACTACACAGTAATTGGATAAAAACTAGTGGTCTCTTCCTCTTGAAAGGGTCCATGTGGAAAATTATTTGCTTTCTTGCTTTGGATCTAAGGTCATGATGGGGTATATTGATAACATCATTCAAACACCTGCGGGTAATTGTTGTTTGGATGGTTTTGTGTGGTTTATATCGTTTCTCCACCATTTCATTCCTCTCTCTTTTAGGAGAAATCCCAATGGTGAATTCATCAGTCGGACCAAACTGCTGTACATGTAACTGCCAGTCAACCCTCCAGGCTATTCTTCAAGAGCTCAAGACCATGCGGAAACTGATGCAGATTCAAACAGGTACAGTAACCGATCCCATACCTGGGTATCTGTGATGAGCATCTAGTTGAAGGTGGTCCTGCTCATTGCAGGAGGTTGGACTGGATGATCTTTGGAGATCCCTTCCAACACAAACTATTTGATGATTCTATGACCCACTTGTTAGGAAGAATGGTCTTGTAAGACAAAGTCTATGTGGAGACTCAGGAAAACCTGGACTGTTTCCTGGTCTCTTGACACATTGTTCAAAGTCAAATTGTCCCAGGCTTCTTGGAAATGTAACTTTTACTTCTCATATCTTTATCTGTAACATGGGATATTATCTTGTAGGAGTCTGTCAAGGCTAAATTAAAAAAACCAAACAAACATGATAAGCTATTGCAGTGATAGGAGCTGGGTGGGTGGGGTCAATATGCTATAAACCATTTAAAGTTATTGTATAACACTTAATTCACAGACCTTTCGAGTTACAGCTCCGTGGTAGCCTCAGCTGAGCTAGCTGCTGCATGTTGTGGCCTCCACCCTTCTTCAGCCTAGTTTCCAGTTCTCTCTGCTGGCTGACCCAGCAATAATCTGTTCATTGGGGAAAGCTATTGAGTTTGGTTTTCTGCTAGGCTGGGAGCTGAAACAGGGTTTCTGAGCCAACAGAGTTGGATAGCTCATCATAGGCTGCTTCCTCAAAAGTGGGATTAGTACTAATAAGTTGGCAGTGTTGGGAGATTTTGCTGCTTGCCCATCCAGTGTGAGTGATGGGGAGTGGAGCTGTGGAGTTTTATCTCTTAGAGTGGCTGGGCAAGACCTCTGTAAAAAAAGGGAGTGTTGAGTAACCTAAATATGGGTGGAGTGAAGGACTGACTAAACTCCTTGTCTCCACAGCCTGTAATGCTCGAGTGAGCAACAGGAAGGGTCAGGTTTTGTAATATCAGTTGATACACATTAAAATGCTCTTCTCAGAGTCATTGATTTATAAAGAAGCACACAAAAGCCCAGTTTTACACTCTTTGCTGGGGCAGGGAATTCTTTACACAGTTGCACCAATTTCACTGAAATTACATGCATGAATTTAAAATGGCTTGTGGGTGACAGGTACAGAACTGGGGTTTATGCCAGAAGAGCTGTCTCCTCGACAGCAGGAACATTTCTTATTTATGATATATCTATGGCATAAGTACCTTCTTAATTAGTGAATGTCTTGAGTCACTGGGAGTAGTTCATGTCTGCTGGTAGGGATGAAATGGTGGCATTTTTGTTGCTAAAAAAAAAAGAAAAACTAAAATGCAAAGATAGAACTGAAAATGTAGTAACTTTTCTCTAGTTTTCAAACATCCTTTTGTCTAAAAGATAAACTACAAATTACAGTCTTGTAGATCCTTGCTAGAAATGAAATAGACCAGAAATAATAAACAGGATTCCAGTGTTCTGATGTTTGGAGTTTTTTTCTCAGTCTTTCTAGATGAAGACTATTTGTAGTTCACTCGTAGCTTGAATGAGTTTCCTTTGTATGTGGAGCACTTTTGGCTTTTTTCTGTTATTTGTTTTGACCTTGATCTTACTGATTCATCGAGACATATAATTGCATCTGCATGACATTCTGCTGGAGAACTCACCCTCATTGACTAGGTTCAGAATTGATGCCTCAATTCATACAAATGATTGTGGATACTGGGAAAAAAAAAAGGATGGATTTATTAATTTATTGATAAATATAAAGTGTAGTCTCTTAGATTTCGGAGGTAACACGTGACTTGCCAGTTTCTGTGTATGAGCAAAACAAACTGATTCAATGTTGGGTTATTTTTCTTCCCAGAAATGAAACTATTGAATAATGTTTTCACTCATTCTTGACATAATACTACTTGAAATGTTCTTGCAGAGCTAATTAACTTGGTGACTATATTCATAAAAATAATTGTTGTTTGCATTAGCACTTGTATCATCCTTACCAGGAAAAGATGCTCAAAGGCAATGAGATTCTCAGTTGTTCATGAGTGTATGCAAACTAGTCATTGCTGAAGTCCTTTGTGTCACCAACCATCCCAGTGGTCAGTAGGAAAAAGAACCATGTGTTCTTAATTTTCCTAAAACCCTATTCTATGTCTCGAAACACCTCATAGTGGAGCTCAGTGTTGTTATCCCCATTGTACAGCTTGGGAGATTATGCAAAGGTGATAAAGTGTAACTGTTTAGCATGCATAAACAGCCTTGGAAACCATGCCACCTATCCAGAAGTTCAGTTCAGTTCAGTGTGTTGGACGCAAAATGGTATGTCTGTGTCATTCTGCATGTGCTTTTGTCTATAAATTTAATTGATTCCTTTCTTTCATCCAGTCGGGACTCAAAACAGACAGCAGCCTCCTGTTCCTCTGATTTGTGCACAAAAGTCAACGATATCAAGAAAGAGAAATAAAAAGAAAAAACTGCCCCTCAAAACTGCTGACCCAGTTACCATGAACAAGAAACCCAGCTCTGCAGAGAATGAAAAGAAACTAGCAGCAAACCTGGAACGATCGAGTCTGCAAGCAGTTGAACCCCCCCAAAAACCAGATACCCCTTTGTCAGGATTTGGAATTATCCTCGAATCAGCTTCATCAGATGTAAGTTAATATTTTAATACGTGAGATCACAGGATTTTAAAGCACTAAGTCATTCAGGAGAATCAGTACTCGAGTCAGGTTGACGTGTATTCCCACTTGTTTTTAGAGTAAGCAAGCACATCTTAGGGAGGGTTGAATGGAGACAGGAGGGTTTGACATGAGGAGTGTTGGTTACAAAGTTTTGGGTTGTTTTGTTTGCAGCTTTCGTGAGTGTGTAGTTCTCCCTTGCGTTCAAGGCTGCTTGTTGTCTGAGCTTGCAATGGAAACATGTTCTTCCTCTCCCGTTGCCAAGGGCCACTGTGAGATCAGGAGCTGTGAAAAGTGCTGCATGTGTAAACGATTCCCAACCCTGTCGCTTGCTGATGAGCACGTGTACTCTACACATAAGCCCTTCCCCTGCCTAGCTGGATTTGAGTGCTGTGTTCCAGTGCCTGGCTGGGCCCACTGACATTAGGGGACTCCTCACATCTGTAAAGTATGTACCTCAGTCTTTGCTGATTCAGGTCATTTGGTCTTTGTCAATTTGGTTGCTGGATGAGGGCCTTGATGCTGTAGATAATGTCGGTGTGACTAAAAGGGCCAAAATTTGCCTCTCTAAAAATAGTTTTATATGTAAAATTGCAATAAGCATATTTTCATGATTAATGTAACATGCAGAGATGAGCAGCAAAGCTGGGGAAGAGTCTGGAGAGCAAGTGTGATGAGCAGTAGCTGATAGGAAACGAGGATGTTTTTTCTGGAGAAGAGGCTGAGGGGAGACGTGATCACTCTCTACCTGACGGGAGGTTGTAGTGAGGTGTGGGTCAGTCTCATCACTCAGAACAGGTGCTAGGACAAGAGGAAATGGCCTCAAGTTGCACCAGGACAGGTATAGATTGGAGATTAGGAAGACATCTTCCCTGAGAGGGTTTGTCAGCCCCTGTCCCGGGCTGCCCAGGGAGGCGGTGGAGTCCCCATGCCTCGAGATACTGCAAAGCCATGTAGCTGAGGTGCTGAGCAATGGGCATGGCAGTGGTTGGACTCAATGATCTTAAACGTCTTTTCCAACCAAAATGATTCCCGTGGTTCTTGGTACACACTGATAGAAATGTCATGTATCTAGCAGCCAATTGGCTTTGTTTATTGACCAAATAGATGTCATCTGAAGCAGGTCACTGATGGCGAAACCGATCATTAATTTCTCTAATACATTTTTAATTTTGAGCAGGCAGGTTCCATTTTCCTAAGTACTATGAGCCAGAAAAACATAATTAAATTCAGTATCAATAAGCATAAATGAAAACAATGCAGCAGATTATATTCTACCTTTCTGGAAGTGGGTACTAATAATAAAAAAGAGCAGTTATGATAATTCAGTTACCCAGATACAAGCCACACCACTAATTAGATTGCAGTGTCATGCCACAGAGTTGGTGTAGTGATACAGAGTAACTAGTTTGATGCCTTTGCAGAGGTTTTCCTTTTGTAGTATTATGCCTCATAATGTTTGAGGGAATGGTTTTGGGAGGGACTGGTCATTTATCTCCAGCACATAATTTGTGCTTATCATTTTTCTTTCCTTGTGGCGCTCTTTTGAGCTTGAAACACGGTTTTGAACATGGTTTTGTACTTGTGGTGGAATTTAATTTGCCTTTATGAATGTGTTCCATTGCTGGACACAGTTCTTTGTAGGTGCCAATTTGAGCTAAGGAAAAAAAGGAGAGAGAACATGTGGCTGATAAGTCAGGTCCTCATCTGCCCTTCTGTGCTTCAGCCTCTGCTTGCCACAGTAGTTGTTTGACTAAATTCACTGAGCCAAAACCCTGAGAGGAAGAAGTTGGGTTTGTTTTGTCTTTGGAAAGAAAACAGTCAAATTCTGAAAACATATTTAACAGCAAAAATAAAACATAGCCTTAAACATTTTGAGAAGACTAAAGAAAGTCCCTTCTTTCAGAATTAATGGAGGTATTATCTTTTTCTGTTTACTCATGAGCACCTCAGTGATGTCCAATGATAGGACAAGGGGCAATGGATATAAGCTGGAACACAAGAGGTTCCAAAGAAATACAAGGAAGAATTTCTTCCCTGTGAGGGTGAGGGAGCACTGGAAGGGGCTGCACAGATAGGTTGTTGGAGTTTCCTTCTCTGGGGACATCTGGACAAGTTCCTGTGTGACCTACTCTAGGTGGTCCTGCTCTGGCAGGACAGTTGGACTAGATGATCTTTTGAGGTCCCTTCCAGCCCCTGAGATTCTGTGATCTCTTGTGTGCTCACAACCAGTGTGTCTGAGTGTCTGAAGAACCTGTTTCCTTGAGAACTTTGTGCAGGGTGTCTGCCCTTTGTGTTTGTGTCATTTTGCCAGCATTTACTGAACTTGAAGAAACATCTTAGTTTAATGTGTATAAGATTGAGGCTACTGAAACCAGTGCAATTAGTTCAGATTTGCTGAGGTGAAATGCTGCTGCTTAAGGAGGTGAACAAAGTCTTTTGTGAGACAGGTTCTTAATCTGACCCATAAATCAGAGAACCTCCTTTTTAAATGTAATGATCTGTTGCTCTTAGTTAAGCTTTCTTGTGCTTATTTTACTGTTACAATATTTCATTTATAACCTAATCATTTCTAATCTACATAGTACAACCTACTAAAAAGCCAAGGATTAAATCTAATTCACTGCCTGTTAATTTTAGCACTGCAAAAGCCTTTGGCATTCAGGTCTGTCTTAGTGTATTGCACACTAGTAGTTTAGCCACCAGTTCTTTGTGCCACTGTCCCTATCTACCAACAAATGCTTTTCCTTTTGAGAAATGGCATTCAAATTGATCATGAAGTTCAGTTAGGTACCGATTGTCTTTGGCTGAAGAATACTTTACTACTAAATGAAAGCAAGAATAAATCAACATTTTGCCTTCAAATTATTTTGCTGCTATACAAATTGATTCCTATATTGAAAGAGTCAAAACTAAAATAATCATAGAATCTTAATACTGTTTCATGTTGAAGCACTGGTAAGGTTTGAAACGTGGTTTAAAGCTCTATTAGTGAGGATGGTACGTCTGCCCTTGGTGTCTTGTATCATCGAGGTCATCTTAGATTGTTGTCATAAGACCCAAGACCCAAGTACAGAACAGGACAGGATACTTTCATCACCATGACAACTACATTCTGGTTTTTGATTAACATGAAGGAGAAATTTCCCAAGTTGGAAACTTGTCCCACATTTGTTTACTCTTGAAAAATCTTTTTCTGGCACCAGAAAGTTTAGAAGTTACATATTAAAAACCCACCTACATCTGAAGATTGTCAAATGTCAAATAGAGTCACTCTGACTATGCTGGATCCAGCATTTTGAAAGCTCTCTAGGTAAAAACAGCTTTTCATCCAGAACAAGCTGAGAAACTCTTGTGCTTTTTAGATGTTTAAATTTTGGGCTTTATTACCATCTGCATGTTTTCAGATTCTCCATCCTGGCTTCCCAAAGCATTGGAATCTTCAGTTTGATCACACAATACACACGAGTATCCAGCGTCAGTGTGTGCTTTGAAAATACCCTTCTTGCTCCAAGTCTCTTGATTTTTAAAAATCCATGGGAAAAGTGTTACACAGCCAAACCCTTCTGAGATTAGCAGCCCTTTCTGCTTGTCTAGACTCAAGACATTTGCAGGTGATTTGATGGGAGATGGCATTTGCTTTTGCTGTGTAAACACCTTTGAAAACACACCATCGCTGGTGGATGTATTTTCATGCAAGGGGAGAAAAAAAGAGCAAGTTATTGGAACAAGGCTGTAGTGTTATCTTCTCACATCATGACTACTGTTTGGAGGTTTCTTCCCTCCTTGCCAGCTTCCAGATAATATCTTTCAAATGTTGGTTTATTCATGAGGTATCTTCATTCTAGATCTGTAACTATTGTGCACAGATGTCTTGTGTAAGCACTGTGTGGTAATCACAGAGGAAAATACTGCAAATATGCTGTGTGCAATTTCTGATATGTACAGACAGGGGCAGCAAAAAGACTCTTAGTAAGGGGACTTGAAGGCCTTGATCTGCTTTGGCCCACAGAGTACTTGAGCTGAGACTCTGGTGAAATACAAGATGATTTTGTTACTTCTTCCCGTCCGTCTCGTTTTCAAGCAGTCGTGTAAAACCACTGAGGTTTTTTGTGCTGAAGTGACTTGTCTAACTAACATCATCCTCTTCTAAGGATACAGTTATGAAAAGGAGGGAAAAGTGGATGATGAGCAAGTGCTGGCTCCAAAGCTAACCTCAAACTCATCATCCACTTCTATTCACGTGAGCTGTATCTACGCTGGAAGCTCTCTTGGGAAACCACATGAAACGGGCTGCGAGCCCCAGTTTGTGCTTCTTGGCAATGTCTGGCTGCCCCACAGCATGCTCCCTCACATTATTTGGCAGGAAAACACATCCATAAAATGGTTAGATTAATGTCCCAAAAGCATCCTGTGAGGAGTGTTACTCTGGGGTGATCCTCTGGTTTGTCACTATTATCTGATATTGAAAGGTATCCCTCTTCTTTTTGTTAGCTGTACGCCTAGCGATAATGCCAGTGATTGTTAACCATTACAGTGGCTAGACAGGAGGGTGATTATTTGATTTGCCTTTTAAGGTGCTCATTCACTGATGGAGTTTGATTTCAACAAAGTAGGTTGCTGTGGTACTCAATAGCTGGGGAAAATACTCCTGGTTTGATGAAGTGATTGTAAAGTCTCACCAGATGCATGAGATTGGAAGCCTTGGAATGTTTGTTTAATTAAAACATTTGTCTTCTTTCGGTAGCCAGAAGTGCAACTTGCAGAAGGCTTTGATGTCTTCATGCCCAAATCCCAGCTGGACTCTATCTTATCGAACTACACTCGCTCAGGAAGCCTGCTCTTTAGGAAGCTGGTCTGTGCATTTTTTGATGACAAGACTTTGGCGAACTCTTTGCCAAACGGCAAAAGGAAAAGAGGGCTCAACGACAACCGGAAAGGACTAGACCAAAACATTGTGGGTGCAATAAAAGGTATGAGGGTTTTGGTTGTTGGGTTGGGTTTTTTTTTTGCTTTCTTTTGTGTGTGTAATTAGAACATATTCTCAGCTAAGGAGAGTGTAAGGGGATTAGAATTTCTGACGTGTGTTAGGTCTATTAAAATCTGCAGTCTTATTTTTATTCCCTTTCATTCAGTCGTTAAAAATAGCTCCTACGGGGACAGCTCGTGTTCATTTTAAGCCAATGATCCTTGTTTCTGAAGTCAGGCTCTAAGGTTAGAAACTCAATCTTCCTATAAGAGGGTGGGTTTGGTTTTTTTTTTCCTAGATATCAGAGATGCAAAGAAATCTTAATGACAAGAAACACAATGAGAGTGTAACTGATCTTCTTCAGTCAAAACTCTGAGCCTTGCATTGCATCTGTGTCTGCTCTGTAAATAGTTTAGGAGTTAGTGGCTCGATTGTGGGGAGATGGAGAAAGATAATACCAGGACTGAGATGAGTTTGATGCTTGTAAGAATGGTGGTGGGCCTTCTCTTGAAGGAGCAAATTGCTTAGTTGGTGTGAAGATCCTGCACGGGGTGTTTTTTTTTAGTGATCTTCTAGCTTCCAGAAGAACTCCTGTACCTTCAAACAGGTACAGTGTTAGCCCAGAGATTCTGGACTGGATTGTATTATTTTACAAGCTGATATAGTAGGGAAAATACCCAGGTTACCAAAAGATGGGCTGTGTTGCAAAGTAGATCTTATTTTATAGGCTGGGACTCATCCTGAGGTACAGATTGCTAACCTAGGAAACATAGAGCAATGGCAAGAGTAAGGCCGCTGGCAGCAAAAAGAGGCAGGGGAACCTTTTATAACCACCTCTGTGACCACTTTTGGCCTCCTCTGCCCATACAAGAAGGACATTGATATACTGGCTTGAGTCTAGTGGAGGGCCACCAAGACTTACAGTACTGAAGCAGGTAAGTGGTGAAGTATGTATGTAAAATGACATCTGAGGAGAGGCTGTGAGAAATGGAGAGAAAGTGGTTCAGGAGAAACCTCATTGCTGTCCACAACCACCTAACGGGATGGTGGAGAGAAGATGGGTGGAGAAAAGATGGAGTCAGGCTCTTCTCCGAGGCACAAGAGACATTGGACACACGGAAAAGGTCAACACGATGTAAGGAAAAGCTTTTACAACATACGGGTGGTTGAACAGTGGGATAGGGACTCAGAGAAGCTGCAAGATCTCTCCATCCCTGGAAATATTCAAAACTTGACTGGTCACAGTCCAGAGGGTCATGATCTAGTCAATCATGTTTTGAGCAGCAGGCAGGACATGGAGGCCTCCAGAGGACCCACTCAATCTGTGCAGTTCTGCAATAAAGTATGTGTTGCAGCTATGTCATAGTTCTAACACATCTTAAAAAGTCCCTGGCAAACTTTCCCACAGTTACACTTACATTAGGTTTAGATCATAAACACTTTTTTATACCTTCCTATCCTGAGCTCAATAATCTGCAAAAACCCAAAGCTGAATTCACTCCATCTGTATCTCCTTCCTCCTTAAAAGCTTTAATAAGTTAAATGGAAGAAAAAGGAGTTTTAAATACTTTTAAAAGAACCCCAACTCTAATTTGAGCAGCACTGTGATAAAAGGAATGTTTTTCCTTGGATGCAGCAGCACTATTAGAGTAGCAGTCTGTTATAGAGAGAAATGTTTGTCAGTAACCAAGCTTGTAATAACTGGAGCAAATGCTGAGGCTCGGTTTAACCTCTTCCTTGAGTTTGGGAGAAGAAAAGAGGGAGTTGTAGTTCCAACAGATAAATTTCATCTGTGATGGTACAACCAGGTACCACTGTAATAAATAACAGTGAGCTTTATTGGCATTGACAATATTGCCCAAATGCTGGTGCCTGATCCCTGATAGGGGAGCTCATTCCTAAAAGCTGTGATGGACCAAGATGCCAAGGGCTGATGTCCTCTGGATCTTTCCTCAGCCTGACTCCAATAGCACCCTTCTTCCCTCCAAAGAGCTGGGCTGTCAGACACTGTGGTTTCATTCATCCCAAGAAATAACTGAGCCAGTATGAAATCTCCACAAGAACAACATCATGTTGTTTGCATTATTATCATTAAGACGTTCCTCTGCCACGTGCCCACATATCCTTTAGTGGCACTTTTAGTCCTTTTCCATGACAGAGATACAAAAGTAGAGAAAAAGGCTACATTCATGACCAAAAACAAGCAGAGAACTTAAAGGAAGGACTGTTTGCTTTAAAATCATTCTTCTTGTCTGAAAACATTTTAGCTGCCACTCTTACAAGTAATTTAATGCACCTGCAACAAGATGATTAGCTGGGGAGAAATTCTCCCTTTTGACTCTGGCTATTCAGTGGCACTTGTTGAATCAGTTGCAGTGTTTCTCCTGGGCAATCAGTTTCCCTTGTGAGTTGCAACAGTCTTTCACTCAGAGCTGGGGGAAAAAATAGATGAAAAAGAATCAGAAGTGGTTCATTTTCCTTTGTGTTGTTTACTAGAAACCCAGCCAGTGAAGTTTCTTCCCTGCAGAAGGCCATGAGCTGTGTTCAGACACATCAATGTGTCCCTCAGGGATCCATACTGGGACCAGGACTGTTTAATATCTTCACCAATGACATTGCCAGTGGCTTCCAGGGCACCCTCAGGAAGTTTGCAGATGACCCCAAGCTGAGTGGTGCAGGTGATTTGCTAGAGAGAAGGGATGCCATCCAGAGGCACCTCAACAGGCTCCAGGAGTGAGCCCGTGTGAACCTCAGGAGGTTCAGCAAGGCCAAGTGCCAGGTCCTGCATCTGGGGAAGGCAGGCAGGCAGGAAAGAAAGCTGGACATGATATGGCAATGTGCACTCACAGCCCAGGAAGCCAACCATGTCCTGGGCTGCAGCACAAGCAGCGTGAGCAGCAGATCAGGGAGGAGATTCTGCCCCTCTGCTCCACTCTGGCCAGACCCCACCTGCAGCCCTGCACCCAGATCTGGGGCCTCAGCACAGGACAGACACAGACCTGTTGGAGCAGGTCCAGAGGAGGCCACAAATATGGTCAGAGGGCTGGAGCACCTCTGCTATGAGGAAAGGCTGAGAGAGTTGGGAGAGTCGAGGGAAGAGAAGGCTCTGGGGAGACCTTACTGTGTCCTTTCAGTGTATAAAGAGGGTTTTTAATAAAGACAGAGATACATCTTACCAAAGCCTTTAATGACAGGACAAGGGGCAGCAGTTTTATACCAAAAGAGCACAGGTTTAGATTGGACTCCAGGAAGACTGGGGAGTTTTTATGATGAGGGCATTGAGACACTGGCACAAGCTGCCCAAGAGAAGCTGTGGATACCCCATCATCAAAAAGTGCTCAAGGCCAGGTTGGAGGAGGCTCTGAGCAACCTGATCTAGTGCAAGATGTCCCTGCCCATGGCAGAGGTGTTGGACTAGGTCTTCTAAAGTCCCTTTCAACTCAAGCCAGTCTGTGACTCTGTGATAGAGGGTTCAATACCATACAGCTCAGGTGAACTAGAAGGGGGAGGTCCCACCTTCCTGCCTCCTTCCTTTTGCATTCCCAAGCCTTTTTGTCCCCATTGGTGTTCCTAAACCACACATCGAACAGTCAAAGCTTTTTTGACTTTTGTTCAAGAGAACAACAAGCAAGTTAGAGAAGAGAAGCTCTCCCAAGCTGCCAGACTGTGGCAGGCACCAGTCACTATTCCCCAAGAAGCCTCTGCAGTGGTGGCCTGAGCACAGCCTGGTGTCACAGATTGTCCCCAGGGCCTGGTCACAAGCAGGAACAGCAGTTGAGTGTTTGGAGTGTGTAGGAGTCTTAAGTCACTAATCAGGTTCCCATTGTATGAGATCCCATATGGATTCAGAAGGGAAAGGCCATAACTGTTGGAAATTAGCACTGGCAGTGTTTGAGACTGTGTTCACCTCTCTGGGGAGCCCTCAGAGTTGGTGTGACATCCTTACAGAGGATCAGGCTACAGAGGAAAGTATTTAGGTATTGATAAGCATTTATAAGATCCTCCCTCAGTCACTAAACAGCCTCAGGTCTCACAGCCTTTCCTCATAAGAGAGACGTTGTACTCCCCTCAGCTGAATTCTGGTACCCTGTACTGAATTGTCTCCAGCAATTCTCTATATCTCTCTTGAACTGGGGAGCCCAGAACTAGATGCAGTACTGCAACTGTGGCCTTGCTATTGCTAATGCCTTTCTTGCAGTGGTTTTGTGAAATTGTTAGCATGGGCAGAGCTTGGGGGATGTGATTACTCTCAGCCCCCTTACACTCACCAGCTAGCCCTGTTTCAGAAGCACGTGTCTAAAAAGACTGAAATTGTCCCTTTTGTTGTTGCACACTTGCCCATCCCGTTTGTGTGACCCTTTTTTTCTCAAGGATTATCAATTCCTTGAGCTGAGTTCAGTTTGCTCTCTTTGTTTGCCAGTCATAATTGGACAGTGGGCTCTGAGACCCCTGCCCAAGACTACAATAGCAATGATAGAAACGTTTGTTTCTGCTCCTGCCCGTGTTTGGTATTTGCACACGTCTCAGCTGCCTGGTGGAAATCAATCTCTTCACTTTCACTCCATTGATAACTGCATATTGTTGGTGTGACACTGCCAGGTCTGCTGTAAACATGGAATTAAAGATCACGTTGACTCTCCCTGGACCATTTTTACAAACCAGAAAACTGGACCTGAAGGATGTTTCTTCTCTTTCTCAATAATGACTTTATTCTTTTTTACTTTTAAGCACCTTTCTAAAAGCTGTGTTCCATCTGGTTTAGCAGGGTGGGAAGTGGAGAGATTTCCACAGTGGTGGGGCTTTTTTCTTTCATCAGTTCCTTGGGAACCTGAGCAAGAGGCCACCGAATGACCAAACCTTCAACTCTCTACTTGTATTTAGAAGTGCCTGCCACATCAGTTAAAAATCCACTCTTGTTTGTGTGTGCATTTCATGAATGGCAGATGTCAGGTGTAGGCCATGTCTCTGGGACAGCCTTTGTAAGTACTGAGTGGATTATTACTGTGATCTTTATACGAAGAATTGACCTCTGAGTGTTAAACTTGTGAAACTCTGAGCTGGACTCTGCTCTTGCAATCCAAAGTTTGGCCATTTCAATGCTTTTTGCTAAGTGGATAATCTGATATAGTTTGATTTTAAATCCCTCTCCAGCCTCCTTTTCTCCACGTTTCAAAAAGATGGTATCTTTTTATTTCAGTCTTTACAGAAAAATACTGCACTGCTAACCATGTGGATAAACTTCCTGGTCCTAGGGACTGGGTCCAGATTCTTCAAGATCAAATTAAACTTGCAAGAAGACGATTAAAAAGAGGCTCAGGTACGTATAGAAACGTCAGGAGCAACATGGGAGCATAAGATTAAAAGCTTAGAGCTTTTGTGTCCACACAAGTGGTTTTCTTTTTGACTGTGCTGAGTTGTACGTGCTCATGCTATGAAAATTAGATCTCTACAGTTTTAAGCAGGTTTCTATGTCAAGTACAGTGTTTCCTGATGTTTGGAATGGTAACAAGTTTAGGAGCTGTCTTTGCATCCAAGTTAACTTTGAGCCTTTCTCAAATGTTCTCTCTAACCTCCTTCCATTAGCACCCAAACTCTTCTTTCTAGTGTTTGATGAAACCTGAGCCCTAAACTAGCTGATCCATCCAAGGTTGAAGGCAGAAGTTTTTAATTCTGTGTTATTTGGCCTGACAAGCCACTCACTGAACTGTTAAGACATAACCCAAATGACCTTTCCCTCTAAACTACCGGTGTCTGGAAGGATAGATGAGTTTTCTCACCTTTCCCTGTGAAAATATCAGCATCACTGGAGCAAAAAAAAAAACCTCAAAACACCCACCAACCCTGCTTGTGCCAGCAAGGTGCTGCAGTCCATGGGAGGGAGATTGCCAGCAGTGAGTATCAGATAGCATAGGCAGGGTTTTGCCCTCCTTGGGCTGGGATAAGGTGCAGCTTGGGGCTGGGACAGCACACAGCCAGTGAGCTCTCAGCTCCAGTGCCCAGCAGCAACGTGCACCTTCGGAATTCCCCGTGGAACTCATGGGAAAGCAGTAGCACTGATTAAGAGACATGTAATTACTTTATAAACCTTAACTAGTCTCCTTCCCACCTTCATGCTTCCTATCCTACAAGGAGCTTTCTCCATACAAAGCTTCATTTACCGTTCCTCATCCTCTCGTGTTTTATTTCTGGCCCATCGCTCCCTCGGAGCACCTGACACAGTTGTCTGAGGCACATCTCTTGTGCCAACATCCTTAAACACAGTCCTTCACTGCTCACCGTGTTTAGCTGCCTGCCTTCTTCCCTATTCCCTTCTGCCCATCACCACAGTGAAGTGCTTTTGGCATCAGTGGGTTGACAGGATGGGGAACCTGACAGTTCCACAGGTGGTCCCAGTGGCTATGAGGGGCTGAGATGGCAGGAAATGTCCTCTCCAGTTCCCCATCTCAGAGAGCCAGCCTTTTCTGCCCAAAGCTGTGCCTCTGACACGCACAGTTAGACTGGCATCTGAAATCCTTCTCCACAGCTTTATTAATGCCAGGAGGGAAAAGCGTAAGGCTGAAGAAAATGAGAAACACCCAGAGACAGAAATAACACAGGGAGAGGAAAAAAACCCACGGATGATTCAGTAAGAGAAGCTTCCCTGAGTCAAACCAGCAGGAGCCTTAAAAAGGGGAGTTTGTGCATGTTGAAGGAGAGAGGGATACAAGAGAATGTTGTTAAAGATGGTGTCAGCTTGCTAGTGATGTACAACAGGATTGCTTTCTGCCCCTTCCAGGGCTGCCTGGCCCCCAGGGTGGAAGTTGGGGTGTGGGGCTTCAGTAAGGTGAAGGATGCAGTGTGGGATGTGGGGAGGAGAGGGTCCTTGGGCTGTCTGCTGAAGATCCCTCAGGAAAGATGACTGACCTAATTTTGTTTTGATTTTTCTTTTCTTTCATCCTTTTTTGTTTGCTTTTCTTTGTGCCTCAGCAGGGTATTAATTAAAATGACAATGACGTTCAGCTTTTGCCTTTCAAATGGGGCCACCTCCATCTCTGGCCCTTTCTCAGGGTGGGAGAATCTAAGCAGAGGATATTTTCTCTAAGCTAGCAAGACTATGAAGGAAAAGAAGTGAAGCTGAGTATAGTGTGCCTGCAGAGGGAAGGTAACTTGTTCAGTGGGCCGTGGATGAGTAGTGAGCAGCAGTGTACCTAACAGCCCTCAGGTTTGTTTGCTGAAAAAAAGTACACAGAACCTTGATGGGTAGAAAAGCTCTTTGTTGTGGTGTTGAGTTTACTGGCTGTTCCCTGAAGCACACTGACAGGCAGACATGCTCTTTACAATCCCAGCAGTGATTGAACACACACCACCGTGCCTGTGTGCACCTTACCATCCACTGTCATCCCCACTGCTGGCCTGAGCTAACCCTTGTGGTCTTGGGCTGAAGGAAGGGAGAAGTTGCCACAGCCTTTGTGACAGCAAAGCAGTAGGTAGCAGTGAAGAGGCATCTGGTCACAGTAACATCTTCATCTTGTTGAATTAAGACCTGTTAGTACTTGTATGTTATAACCATACAACCTGATGAGGTGACAGATCCAGCCAGTTCTGTATTTTGTGTCCAGCAGTGGCTGTGAGCTGATGCCTGGGGAGGTCTGTGGGACCAAGGGAAAATGTTATGATGTTTGCTGTCATAGCCTGGCAGCCCTCAGCAGCTTCATCCTCATGCAAAACTGGTTGTCTGGGAACTGTGCAAGTTGTAACTATTCATTGTGAAGCCATACCAGAATTGTTAAAGCTGGCTGTAACTTGCAGAGAGCCAACCAGGAGGGAAGGGCAGGCATGAAGGGAGATTGATCTGCTGTAGGGGAAGGTGTCCTGGGACTCCATGTTGCAAATCCTGGCTTTATAGAATCTGAAAACTGTGGCTTGGGATCTGGGAGTGCTGGGGAGCAGCAAACTAACCATGAGGCAGCAAAGTGCCCTTGTGGCCAAGAAGGCCAATGGCATCCTGAGATGCATCAAGAAGAGTGTGGCCAGCAGGTCAAGGGAGATTCTGCTCCCCCTCTCCTCTGGCCTGGTGAGGCCTCATCTGGAGTCCTGTGTCCAGTTCTGGGCTCCTTAACTCAAGAGGGACAGGGAACTGCTGGAGAGAGTCCCCCAGAGGGCTACCAAGATGATCAGGAGACGGGAGCATCTTTCTTATGAGGAAAGGCAGTGATCCCTGAGGCTCTTTAGCTTGGAGAAGGCTGAGGGGGGAACCTTATAAGTGCTTATCAATAGCTAAAGGGCAGGTGTCAAGAGGATGGGGCCAGTCCTTTTTCTGTAGCACCCAGTGGCAGAACAAGGGTTAATGGCCACAAGAGGTGACACAGGAAGTTCCACTGGAACAAGAGGAGAAATTAATTTGATGTTGAGATGAGGGAGCCCTGGCACAGGCTGCCCAGGGAGGGTGTAGAGGCTCCTCTGAAGGTTTCCAAACCCACCTGGACACGTTCCTGTGTGACATGATGGGGATGAACCTGCTTTAGCAGGGGCTTGGGCTGGGTGATCTGTAGAGGTCCCTTCCAACCCCCACCATTCTGTGATTCTGTGTGTCTGATACAGCAGAGGCTGATCCCTCCCAATGGTCCTCATGTCCACACTCCCACTTCATTTTCTTTTAGTTTTGTATCCAGTTGCCCACTAAAACACACCAGCTAGGTTTGTGGGTATAGACTAGGGTGCCAAAAGAATAAATCTGAGACAGTGTTAAGCTAAATTCACCCGGGACTTTGTGAGCCAACGTGTCTCCCTGTGCCTGATTGCACTGATTTATCTCCATCGGTTTCAGGTTTGCCTTAATGCACAGGCTTTATCTGGAGAAAGCTTAAGATGGCTTATTTTACAGTAGCCAGGAGACAACTCTTTAGTCACCACTGAGTTGGGCTAAATTTTAACAGCAGAAGTATTTAAGGGAGGAGAGGCAGAGTTCTCCATCTTGCTTGCCTTCCCCTTAGCTTTTGAGTACGTCCTCTGATTAGTTCTTCGTTTCAAACCAGGCCATGAGAGAGTGCATTCGTGAGCACTCTCCACTTTATCCTATGAAACATTAGTCGAGTCTGACAATGTAAAACCTGCTCTGATTTTCAGGAATGTTAATGACTGCAGAGAACTGTAGCAAACAAATGGGGTGGGTCTGTGTTTCTGTCTCGTTCTCTCCCGAGTGTTTCCAAATGAAATCGTGGGCACTGGATCATAGGTGCTGTGCAGCTTCAACCTTAGTTATCAGGTTTGGCTCATAGAATCAATAGAATGGCAGAGTTGGAAGGGAGCTTTAGAGATCATCTAGCCCAATCCCCCTGCAGAAGCAGGTTCACACAGGAACGTGTCCAGGCGGGTCTTGAAGAGCTCCAAGGAGGGAGCCTCCACACCTTCCCTGAGCAGCCTGTGCCAGGGCTCCATCATCTCCTAGAGTTAGGAACAGAAGATTTCCCTACTTGGAAAGCTAATAAAAAAAAAAAAACACTTCAAAATTCTGCTTTCTAGTAAATAGTTCCCCTGTGTGGCTTTTGAAAGGTTGTTATGCTCAGCCAAATAAAATTCATTTAAGTTCTGAATCGGTGACAATATTTTTCGTAGCTGGAAAGATTCTTTTTAAAGTTAGTTTCTTTGGCTTTTTCTCAGTTCTTTCAGATTGTTGCCTGACATCTGAGGCTCGACGAGGGTTTTTTTGATTTGTTAGATCTAAGAATAAAGCTGTCACTGCCATTAAATTTTTATTGGCCTTGTTCAGTCTGTTCAGAATTTCACAAGTCGGCTGTCACAAAGGGGAGAAGAGACTGAGAGGTTAATGTTACAAACAGATGTTATAATTAAAATTCAAGAGTATTATCATATTCTTCACCCTGGGATACTGGTCCCATTTCATGCCAACAGCCCACTGTGCTGGGGCACATCTTCCTAGTACAAGATCTGGCTTCTCCCAGCAAAGGTGCTGAATGTTTTTGGCTTCTGGAATGAGATGCAAAGTGGCCCTGGAAGGGAAGAAGTCAAAGGAAAAGGCTTGTACATAGGTCTTCTCAGAGGATAATGGAAAGAAGCTGGAACACACAAAAAGTTTCATTTAAACATAAGGAAGAACTATTTCACTGTTGAGGTGAGGGAGCCCTGGCACAGGCTGCCCAAGGAGGGTGTGGAGCCTCCTTCTCTGAAGCTTTTCAAGAGCTACCTGGACATGTTCCTGTGTGACCTGACCTAGGTGGACCTGCTTTGGCAGGGGGGTTGGACTGGATGATCTCTCTCCCTTCCACCCCCTACCATTCTGTGAATTACAATGTAATTTGCCTCGTAATTTGTCTTTTCACCCTGCAAAAGAGAGGGTGGGTGGATGGCTGGTGGCATTGCCAGTGGCAGCACAGAGGGGGACAGTTGACCATTAGCACAGAGATCTTAAAATGAGTAAAAATCAGAAGGAACTGAGTCAGTGTTCACATCCCCTGTGTGCCAGACAGCATCCAAGCCTTTTGATTGCTAAACTCTGTCCATTAATAAGCAGCAGGTCAGGGGCCACCCGTCTGTGGCAGTAAGTTCTTCCTCCCTCGTTATGTTTTGAAGAGCCCCTGAGCTGTGATGCCACAGCAGCCAGCTCTTGCAAGGCCAGGAGAGCTGATCCTGCTTGAGTCCTGCTCCTGAGGTGCATGTGCTGAGAGCTACTCCTACCAGGTGACTGCCCTGAGCCTCACCTAGGAGCCTCAGGTTGCCCTACGCCATAAAGGACAAGGTGGCAGTGATAGAAAACAGGCTGGGATTTTTCAGGCAGGATTAAATGAAGTAAATTACAGACTGTGATGCTTCATCCTGGAACTGTTGTTTGAAATTAACAGCACCTTCTTGCAGGGTAAAATAGAGACAACAAAGGATGGACAAGTGTTTAGCTTTTTCTGGAGATGCACCTTTTGTCCCACTGCCTCGTGCAAACTGCTGCTTCTTTTGTTTTGCATGAGGAGAGTTTTTTTGCTTTCTACTTCTGTTCATCCTTCTGATTTCCCTGCTTTGTGGTTTTGACACAACATCAGCATCTTGTGAGAGACTGGGTTGATTTTTTTTTGCTTAGCAATGCACACAAGGCCAGGAAGGATGTAGGATGTAACTCCACCATGTGGTACTATGCTTTTGGAGCCAGTATCTTAGATAAAGACAGCAGCTGAGAGGGTTGTTTGACACTGGCCTAGGCTGCCCAGGGAGGTGGTAGAGTCTGTATACCAGGAGATATTGCAAAGCCTTGTAGCTGAGGCGCTGAGGGACATGGGTTAGAGTGGGCTTGGCAGTGTGAGGTAAGTGATGGGATTTGATGGTCTTAAAAGGTCTTTTCCAACCAAAATGATTCTGTGGTTCTATAATATTAAACTAACTGCTGCATTCATCTTCCCAGCCCTGAGCATACATGTACTTCTGTCCAAGGAGCAAACTAGGAGGTGTACATTGAGCAGACAAACCTGTACATCAGAAGCTAAACTATTTGTTCGGAAGAAAAAAAAACCCCACATTGTAAGGAAACAACTACTAAGATTGTTTTGCAAGAGCTGCTGAGCCCTGTCTAAGCAAAGGACAGAAAAGAGCCTTTGAATTCCCACAGTAGGATCTATTCCTGCTTGCCTTGTCTTGCAAGCTGGCTCAAGATAAGTGTACTTGAGTTTGGCTGGTAGTCTCTGGGTGTGGTTGTTGAAGGCAAACCTTCTTTTCTGCTTGGATTGACATGTGAGGAGCTGGTGGTTTACATCCACGTTAGGAGGTCAGGGTGTTTGGCATGCCTTTGTGTCATACTTCACCTGGAGCTGCGGTTACGCACCCAGTTTCATCAGCCAAATGCTGGCAGTGGCTGAGAAGAGTGAGCAGGCACTCCAGGCAGCTGCTCCCACTTGCTTTCTGGTGCTGCCACAAGCATTCGTGTGGCAGTATGGTCAGTTTGTAGCTGGATCTGGCTGTGGTGACTGTAGAAGGTTTGTGCTGGCGTGAGGAGCTGGTGGAGAGCGGGACCTCCTCTGTCAGTCTGGTGCCAGGTGAAACGGGCAGGTGCCTTTGTTAGCAGCAGAGCTGCTTCTGCACAGTTGGAAGCTCAAGTCCTTACCTTCTGAAAGTGAGGTCATTCCCAGCTTCCATCTATTTCTGCCATACTGCCTTCCTCTGAGTTCAGTTTTAGCCAGGTGTAAGGAGAGCAGTCAGAAAGGTAACGTCGTCTCTAGAGCTGCTTCAAGAGCCGCTGCTGAGATTGCCAGAAAGCCATCCCTTGGGTGGGCAGCCTAGTTGGCACCATCCTGGCACTGGCAGAGGGAAGGCTTTCTAGCTTATGGCCAGCACTCAGATCTCACTTCCCCCATTTTCAGATACTGGGTCTCTTCAACTCCAAGAGAGCAGTTACAGCGTTGTATCCTGTGTGCTGAGCAGCTGTGCTGCTGAATCTGCCTGTGCAGATAGTTCTTCATAACACAGCTAGGAGCTGGCCTCAGCCTGTCACTCCACATTCTCTAAGCTGTGTGTATCCTGTTGGCTATCTCTCAGCTGCTCATTTTATTGTGCTGTCCATTCCTTCCATCACTGGGGGGCTGATCCAAGTTCAAACCAGCCTAGGTAACCTCTTCCCGTTTATTGAGCCACACATCCCTTCCAAAAGTGAAGGCTTTTGCAGCAAGCTGTACCAGGCACTTACTTGGTTTCTGTCCAGTGGGCCACCTTCCCTCAGAAAGTGGAGAAAAGGCATTGATGGAAGGCACAGAGTCACTTGCAGATCTGTGCTGTGTATCGTCAGGGCTCTCCATTTAAACCCTCTGTGAGAGGAGCACTGCTTAGGGCCGGGGGTTTTGGTTTGCTTTTGTTTCCTGTAGTTCAGTTTCTTTTGCAGACCTGAGCAGAGAGCATATAGCTAAAAGCTAAAGTGACATCTATGCCTTTGGGAGAGAGAACAGCCTCTTGGTCTGGGGATGGATGGATCTATGTTAGAAAACTGATGTATTAGTTCTTTTCACAATCTCATCATAAAGGCAACAACTCAATGTCCTTGTGTGTAGAACCATGGTAGAGATGAACCAGGACATTTAGCTTAGTCTCAAGTCGGGGCTGAACTAAACCGCTCAGTGCATCTGTAGCCTTGGTCTGATTTGATTTTGTGGATTTTGTGCAATGACTGGCTGTGAGTAGACAAGGCAAGTGCAGAGTCCTGCATCTGGGAAGGAACAACCCCATGCAGTACAGGGATTGACCTGCTGGAGAGCAGCTCTGCAGAGAGAGACCTGAGAGTGCTGGTTGATAACAAACTAACCATGAGCCAGCAATGTGCCCCCGTGGCCAAGAAGGCCAATGGCATCATGGGGGCATCAAGAAGAGTGTGGGCAGCAGGTAAAGGGAGGTTCTGCTCCCCCTCTACTCTGCCCTGCTGAGGCCTCATCTGGAGTCCTGTGTCCAGTTCTGGGCTCCTCAGCTCAAGAGGGACAGAGAACTGCTGGAGAGAGTCCAGCACAGGGCCACCAAGATGATCAGGGGACTGGAGCATCTTCCTTACAAGGAAAGGCTGCGGGAACTGGGGCTGTTTAGTCTGGAGGAGACTGAGGGGGAACCTCACCAATGCTTAAAAATACCTGAAGGGCAGGTGTCAAGAGAATGGGGCCAGTCTTTTTTCTGCAGCACTCAGTGACAGGACAAGGGGTAACAGACACAAGCGGGAACACAGGAAGTTACTGTTGAGGTGAGGGAGCCCTGGCACAGGCTGCCCAGGGAGGGTGAGGAGGATCCTTCTCTGGAGGTTTTCAAACCCACCTGGACACGTTCTTGTGCAGCCTGATGGGGGTGAACCTGCTTTAGCAGGGGGTTGGGCTGGATGATCTCTAGAGGTCTCTTCCAACCCCAACCATTCTGTGCCTCCATGACTCAGATGTGTATCCACCACACTGCCCGTGTGCAATGCAATGGGCCAGTCCTTCATGAGCACAGCTGGTTTGCTTAAAGAAGTGTGCTTAAAGATCCTGTGTTTTAAAGGCCTTAAATATCACACTGAAGTGCCAAAAGACGATGGCAGTAGGATTTTGAATAGGGCTGGTGTAGGTTAGGCAGGCCTGTACCTGACATGGGGGTTGACATGCACACTCCAGGGTACTGCAGTCTGACAAGTCACTGCACATCTGCTGAGCCAAATTCACCATCTTTATGCATACCCTTGGCCTGTGGCAAATAGGAGATGAACAACTTAGGCTTTTAGCCTTCCTTCTCCAAGGGCTAAAGGAAGTCAAATGATCTTGTATAAGCCACGGGCTGAAAGCACATGTGTACAGGGAGGCTGTGGGTGCCCACATGCCTGCGTGATCACCTGCTCTCTCAGGAGAGACCTCGAACATTCCCTTCCAACCCCTACCATTGAGTCTATGATTCTGTGATTTGCACTGGGTGCCCAACTGCATCTCTGAAGACGTTTTGCCCAAGTCAGCCTGTCCCCCACAACAGGAGCTTTGCCTGTGGTGCAGAAATAGAGGGATTCCCCTGTTCCTCCTAGGCAGTGAGTGAGGGGGAACTACAGCCCCAGGAGCATTTCACCCAGGACCGCTGGGCCTTCTCTCCAGTGATTCTATCAAATGATCACATCCCCTTTCATTATCTGCCTATCTCAGAACCTTAAGAAGAACGAGTGTTACTCCATCCAGTTGCTGGCACAACTGCTTCTTAATACCCAGCTCCTTCTTAACACCCAGCTCCCTCCTCCTCCTCCCTTTGCATTTTGATTACATGACCTTTCCCTGCGAGCGGTGAGTTTGGAACTGAGCAATAGCAAATTGCAGCTGAGGAAAGCAGATAGAAAATGCAAAAGCACTCGGCACTCTGTAGCTGTTTAATCGTCTGCCTCTATTCAGTGCAAGTAATGAGATTTCTTGTTTATATTTGTAATCAGCAGAGGCAACTGACTGTGATGAGAAGACGGACATTTCTCTCCTCCAAACAGGTAAAATGCATTAAAATTGTTATCAGCTTCCAGCCTGTGTTGTTTCTTTCTTTATGGCACAGGAGCAGTTTTCAATAATCCTGGCTTGCCAGCTACAGGCAGGTAATTGCACACAGGACCCAGCTATCTGAAGTTTTGAATGGCCTACATTAAAAAACAAATGCATCAGGATCTCGCCGTTTCCCCCTCTTGTTTCATATTCATAAAACCTCAAGGTTCGTGGTGGCAGCTGAGCTAATAAGGCCAGTAAGTTACCCTCCTTATGAGCTCATCCCTGGTATTTCTGGGAGGTTTTGTGAATTCTTATGGGTAGGGACAAGCACAATAATTTGTGTCATTGCATCTTTTCAGACGTAGAAGGTGTTAGCAATAATATCTCGGGTTCACAGAAGGATTGCAAAGATATTTATGTGGTAGTTAAGTGTTGGTTTACTTTTTCTTCAAGTGCAGCAGCCCTGCCTTAAAAGCCTGCCAGGTGCTGAGCAGCAGCTTCACCAGGCAGCTGTGAGGACCGGGAAAGGAGATTTTTTGCACGCTGTTGCATGCGGTGTTGAAATCAAGATGGGCAGAGACTGAAACGTGAAGCACCCTCACGTTAAGTGTCAGTCCATCAATAAGTGCTCTGGTGTCAGCTGAGCTGCCAGCCTCAGAGAATCCAGCGAGGCCAGAGTCCGAGGAGATGGTCATTTCCATTTAATTTCACCAGGATGCTGTCTGTTGTCCCCAAAGCCAAAGGAAAAAGAGGGGAAGTCAACGTGCAGACAAATGGGGTCACGTGTTATGATGCAGTTTGATCCTGTTTGAAAGGTGTTGACAGCAAAGGGTGGTTGGAGATGAGTAATGCTGTCGCTGTGAGGAGCAGGACAGGGCTGCTAGTGGGTTGCTGAGTGCATGGCACAGTACCTGGAGGTTAGGGAGGGACAGGGGAGTACCAGCACCATGGCAGCATCTGTCTCTGGTGCAGGGGCTCCCTAATGTCTCTTGCATAAGGGCTGGAGAAGGAGCTTCCACGCAGTGCTCTGTGTGCCAGAGCGGCAGCTGCCGACCGTGGAGCAGCATCAGCCACAACCTTGCTGTCACAGCACGTGCAGTTACTAAGGAGCAGGAGCAGTGGAGCAGTTGGGAGCACAAGCAGCTACAGTCCTGCTCTGGCAGGGCCCCAGAGGGGGCTGGGAGCCGGCGCTGCTGGGAGCCACCGCGCTGCCGCCTGGGCCAGACGCTGCAGAGGCTCTCAGGGTACGGCTGTGGTAACAGATGCAGGAAGCTCTGGCTTGAAAGGTCTCTTCCAAGTGACATCCTGTTTGTTTCTTTTTGTCAGGGAGGGAAGCAATTCCGTTGCCAGAGGACCCTAATAAGTGTTACTAATGCCACGTGGTGGGATCTTTTCATTGCTCTGGTAATCACGTTAAGGAGCTGAGTTATCCCGTTGCTGCGCTTTGAGCACGGGTTTAGATTGGAGATCAGGAAGAACTTTACCAGTGAGAGGGTTGTTAGACACTGGCCCAGGCTGCCCAGGGAGGTGGGGGAGTCCCCATCCCTGGAGACATTGCAAAGCCATGTAGCTGAGGTGCTGAAGGACATGGGTTAGCGATGGGCTCAGCAGTGTGAGGTGAGTGGTTGGACTCAATGATCTTAAAGGTCTTTTCCAACCAAAAGAGTTCAGTGGTTCTGCAGTTCCTGCTGGGGTTGTTGGTCATTGATGGACACAAGCGTGCTGAGATGGTTCTGATGAAGAAGACAAGTCCCTGTCCCTCCCACAGCAGGTCACCCCTGAACTTTGCTGCCGGGACACCCTTGAGCATCCACACGTGCAGTTTGTGAGCTGAGTTATTTGTGATGCAGGTTGCTCCATCCTCCTTGTGGCAGGGTGCCTTGGTGGGGGAGGTGAAGCTCCCGGGCTGCCAGCCAAGCCTTTGGCTCACACCCCTCATTGTGTGTGTGCCCGTTGCCTCTCCATAGCCCAGACCCGGGTAGTGTCACACTGTCCTCGGGAGCAAAGGATTTAAAGAGATACACAGCTGGTATAAGGGCAGCAATTGCATGCAGATGCTTTCTGGCAAGGAGTGGGGCAAAAGAGGTGGAATATAACTTCTCCAGAGATCTTTCCCTTTCCTACTACAGCTGGTTTTATAGAAGGGTGTTACTGACAGGTTCTTTAAATAGAGAGCCTTTGTGTGATTTGTTCAGCTGTCTTCTCTGTTTAGCTTGAAAAATCTGTGGGGAAGAGCCTCTCTGTGTTTGTACAGGGCCTGGTGCCATGGGCCTGGGTTGCAGAGGACAGCTAATGTCAGATAAATCACGGCCTCAAGTTGTGCCAGGGGAGGTTTGGATTGGACATTAGGAAAAACTTTACCACTGAAAAAGGTTGTCAAGGCCTGTCCCAGGCTGCCCAGGGAGGTGGAGTCCCCATCCCTGGAGGCGTTTAAAAGCCATGCAGAGGAGGTGCTGAATGACACAGGCTGGTAGTGTCTGTGGCAGTACTGAGGGGACAGCTGGACTTGATGTTCTCAGGGGTATTTTCCAACCCCAGTTGACTCTATGATGGCTGGTTAACCTGAATTGGATTGCCTGGTGGGGGGGTCTGGCAGGAGACCGGCTGGGGAGAAAAGGTGTGGTGCAGAAGCTCTGCCAGCCAGCAGGTGATTGTTCTCTTAGTCTTCAAGAACTGAACAAACTTGTGAAGTGAAAGTACCCAGAGTGAAATCTTTGAATCAACAATAAGTGTTAGTGCCAAAAGCCTCCAGGGATCACTCAGGTTTCTTTAATGTGCTCCATTGACATTATAAACAAGATCTGGGTCTGTGTGGACTAGTGCTGCAGAAATGCCTCAACCCACTGCATCTCCAGATCACAGCCCATGGCTGACACCTCATTTGAGACACCTCAGGCAGGAGTGTGGCTGCTCTCACCTCTCTTTATCGTGGGTGAGGAAGGGAGAGAGGAGGATGGATGTTCCAGAGAGAAGGTCGGGTGTGCTGAGGTGATCTTTTGGAGCTGTCTCTGTGTCGGTACCATCAGCACAGGGCTCTGAGCACAGTTAATTGCTGGGTTCAAACCTGCCCGCAGTGCCCACCATGGTTTTGGAGCTGAGAAGCTTTCTAAAACAATGGAGCTGGTACATCCTTGTAAAACTAAGGAAGACATTTTTTTTTGCCCAATTATATTTTAGCATTTCTGGGCAGAAATGATGCTCCTGTTTTAAAATCACCCTCAATGCTACGAGGGCCTTTGCTTCAAAAGCTGTTGATGGAAGGGAGTTCAGAGGGAACAGGGAGAAGTGTGGCAGTTCAGCGTGTTGGCTACTTCGGTGCATTGGCAGGTAAATCTCAACAAAGCACTACAAGAATTGTCTCTTAACAAACGTTACCAAAGCTCAGATCTTCCCTAGGACCAGCTTTTGAACCTTCCAGAAGCTGAAGGTTGTGTCCAGACCTGAGCTGAGACAGATCAGACAGCTCCAGGGGCAATTAGCACGGGCTGAATGGAAAGAGTGATTAGTTTCTCAGCGATGCAGGAACCTGGGAGATGCGAGACAGACCTTTATCAGGGTGAAGATGTCGCAGCTTTTAGAGTCTTGCTCTGGAAATTGGTGTTGTGAAAGGCTCGTCTTATTTTGGACTGCAATGTACACTGTCCTTAAAAAACAAGAGGCATAACCTGTAAGATCAGCCAGCTGCAACACAAGAGGAATCCTCCTCTTGTAAACAAGCTGTGAAAGCTACATGCAGCCCGGGACCACCAGAGAGCCCCCCTGACACCCATCCTCTCCTCAGAGCTGCTTGAATTTCTCCAAGCTGGGGTTAATTTCAAGATGAGAAAGAATTGTTGATATCCCTAAAAGGAGCTGAAAGCACTCACATCCCAATCCTCGGGTCCAGGGGTGACGCAGCTTTGTGAAAAGATGAGAGCAATCTCTGGCTAAAGAAACAGATGATAAGAAAACAGCAACGATCCAATTGTAGCCAAGGTTGTCTCCTTTTCTCTCGAAATACAAGAAAATGAAACTTTCAAAGAGAAAAAAAATAAAAAGGAAGAAACCCACCTTTTCAAAACCTTAAATACAAATCCTTCATTGTAATATAAATCTGGATCCTTTCAGTGCGTGATTGTGTGAGCCTTCCCTTTTCAGTGGGATGCATTTGCCTCTCAGGCTGATTGATGTCTGTCTCCCGTTTGCCCTGTGTTCTTAGCTCTCTCCTCGTAATTCTTCTGTCCATCTTTTCATTGTTCTGTTTAGATAAAGCACCATCCTTAAAGTGCTTTACAAAAAGAAAAGATGGGATATAATCATACCATGCCCCTTTTCAGAGAGATATATATTCTCCTATATGTATTTAGACTGCTGTGGAGTGGTGGAGTGGGGGGTTTTTGCCTCCCCCTTCACCAAAGAAGATCCCAAAGTGTATACTCTCAGTTTAAAATTCATGTGGTGCTTTCCCTCCCCCCCCCCACCGCCTTCTTCAGAAGGAAAACTTCGCAGGGGTGAGCATGGCAGTGCAGTCTGTGCCCGAGTCTGAGCTGGAGGGAGCTAGGTGGTGTGTGAGAAACTTTGCTGGCAAATTCTGTGTGCACTAAAAAAAAACACCACAACCCCTATTCAATTGGCTTCTCTTCAGCCAGTTGAGCTCTGCTCTGAGTGGCATCCAGCTGCCTGCCTGCACGGCTCAGCCCCAGCACACGTGCGAGCTACAACTCAAACGTGTCATTTCCATCTCTTCTAAAGCATTGGAAATTACACATTTCATAAGCTTTTGCCATTTCGTCACCTTTTTCCTCCAACTCTTTCCTTCCTTCAGGTCACCTTTTTGACACCACGACGGATCATCTGATAGACACAGGCTTAGATTTTTCAGCTTGACTCTCAGGCGGTGCAGCGGCGTTCTGGGCGGGTGGCAGCATCCCCTCCTCTGGGTGATGTTCCCACGAGTCAGCGGTGGAGCAGGAGCGGGAGCCCACGGACACATCCTGGCCCTTTTCCCCTTGGAGTTGGTGTTGTTTCCTGCCTCAGCTACCAAACCCAATGGATTGCTTCACCCTTCTCCATCGTTCCATTAGCGGGGGTGTCCACTCTGAAGACGTTGCTCCTGCCTCTGTTTTGCCTCCGTGATTGTATTTTCCCCGTGATTGTGTGCTCGCCAGCAGTGTTTCGTCTTCAGCCACGCAGAGGTGAATACACACAGCCAGGTGACTCTTTCCCCTCCCCAGGGATGGCATCTCTCTCCATCACAAAGCCCAGGGGCTCGATCACCATTTGCCTCAACGAAGCCCTTCGCTTGTGCAGACCCACTTTTCCTTCCCTTGGCTGCTGTGGCCAGTCGGATGCAGCTGGGATTAAAAAGCCTTCACTGGATTTAGCAGAAAAGAAACCCAAGTTTCTTCCCAACAGTGGCCAGGTTCCTAATTGTGGCAAGGAGAAGCTGTTCCTCAAACCATTTCCTCTACATGTTCCTAGTGGGGTGGCTCTCGAGCATCTTTGTAGATGCTGGAGGTGGACGTTCTCAGCCCACTTTTGCCCCCACCTCCAAACACCTTGGTTTGCCCATTTCCAGGTCTGCACAGTCTGCACACTGTGATTTTCAAGCACTGCCCTTGGCAACAACGTTCACCTGGGTGTTTTTAAAGAGAAAAATCCCCTTTTTGCTGGCACTCTACGGCTATCTCAGCAGCTGGGTGAATGGATGAAGAAATTGCACTAGCCTCTGGGACGCTGAAAGGGTCGGTCGGTCCTTTCAGGTCAGAGCTCAGCTGAAACCGCACGCGGCCCTCCATGCGAATCTTCACTTCTGCACCTTTCATCAGCACTAAATTCACTTTAAAAATGGCGGGGAAGAAGTCCAGAAGGTCTCCCCTGCAACATCTCTCAATCCCCAGGTCGTTTGAGCACGTTTCCTGCAGTTCCAGGGACAGCCAGACAGAGCCTTTACCGTTGTGTTTCCTTCCCTCTGTTTATTTTAGGTACATCTTTCTGTTTTTTTGGGGGTGGGGGGTGGAAACTGTTTGGCCTTTGAGTGTCTCAACAGAAGTGCTATTACAGAGTGGGATGGCTTTTCAAATATTTACTCTCTTGGAGTGTTTTAACAATCCTAAAAGCCTGTTTCTCAGAGGTGGCCAAACACCCACAGGTAACACTGAACCCAACGGGAAGCGCCCGTTCCCTCAGCGCCCTAGAAACCAGGCTCCCAGCCCTTCCCCACCCACCCGCCGGCCACTGTTGAAGAGTGACCACGTTCTCTCTGAAACCGTGGAATGGATTGAATGTGCACTGCAAACCTTCAAATGTGGAGTCTTTCCCTTCCTTGGGTGGCTGGGGACTGCCCGTCGTGTCCGTCTCATAACCCTTCAGCAATGGAATCGGCAGTTTGTAAGTCTGGAAGATTGCGTTGGTGTTTACTTACTGTGACTACTGCTCAGACTTTCTTCAGAGATCTTTTTATAGGGTTTGTTAGACGAAAGAAAACAACAACAACAACAAAAAAAAAGAAGAATCATTCCATAATTAGGTAAAAAAACATCTCAATCTTCTGTATATATGTTTTATTAATATGTAAATATTTAGATATTTTTAAATGACTATTGTTCTTAATAAAGCCACAAAGGGACTAGTTGTGAAATGGTGTATAACGTTGTGTCGTGTCATCCATCTCTGGGAGACCCTCTTTGTCAGTTCAGAACAGAAAACCTACAATAAATACCTTTAATTGCACGTGTGTCTCTGTGTTCTATGCTGCGTTCCCCTCTACTCTGCCCTGCTGAGGCCTCATCTGGAGTCTTGTGTCCAGTTCTGGGCTCCTCAGATCAGGAGGGACAGGGAGCTGCTGGAGAGAGTCCAGCACAGGGCCACCAAGATGATCAGGGGACTGGAGCATCTTTCATATGAGGAAAGGCTGCAGGACCTGGGGCTGTTTAGTCTGGAGAAAGAGGAGACTGAGGGGAGATCTCATTACTATTTACAAATATCTAAATGGTGGATGTCAGGAGATTGGGGCAGCCCTTTTTTCTGTTGTATCCAGTGACAGGACAAGGGGTGAAGGGATGAAGCTGGAACACAAAAAGTTCAATTTAATCAAAAGGAAAAGCTATTTTACTGTAAGGGTGAGGGAGCCCTGGCACCGGCTGCCCAGGAAGGGTGTGGAGGCTTCCTTGGAGGTCTTCAAAACCTACTTGGACATGTTCCTGTGTGACCTGATCTAGGTGGACCTGCTTCTGCAGAGGGGTTGGACTGGATGATCTCTAAAGGTCCCTTCCCACCCCTACCAGTCTGTGATTCCAGAGTTAATAGGTCATATAACTCAGAGGAGTTACCAGGTCAACTACAGAGGGAAATATGTAGGGAAACCCTAAATGTTCCCCTCACCATACCATTTGTGCAGCTGGCTGGGACAGAGCCCACGGTGCCTGCCAATCACGGCCAATGTCTGTATCCAATCACATAATAACTCTTGAGTATTAAGTGCTGATATGCTTGAAGTCTAATTTTAATTGAATTAGGTGCCTTTCTAATCTGCACTTAAAAGGTTAAGCTGTGCTTCTATGGAAACAACACACAGGAAGGACAAACCAATACTCCCAGTGTGGAGTAGCTGCAGAGATCTGTGCTCGGTAATTTATTATCACACCCTCATCCAGCGTTGTTTAGCCTTAGAAAATGTTTCCTGCAAAAACATGTTCCTGGTAATCTTCCATCAATTACAAGGAGCCAGTGAAGTGAGAGAGTGGCTCGCCACACCTTTTCTGTTTTATATAAAGAGCCCTGGGGGATAAATTGCCTGTAAAAAAAGTCTAGTGAGAGTTTCCTTTGCTCTTCGGTGGCTGTGTGGGGTGGCTGTGTCCTGAGGAGCACGGCCAGCCCTGTGTGACGGCCGAGTCAGCGCTCTCCCGCTCCCCGGCTGAGTGTGGGGACAGCAGCTAACCCACAGATCACAGGAGGGGTTGGGCTGGAAGGGACATTTCATTGGGTCCCAGCTCCTCCAGCCCCGGGGCAGGGACAGCTGCGGCCAGGCCAGGCTGCTCACAGCCACATCCAAGCCAGCCGTGAACGCTGCCAGGGATGGGGCAGCCACGGCCTGTGCCGGGGCTTCACCACCTTCAGAGGAAAACGTTTTCCCTCACGTCCAACCTAAACCCAACCCTCTTCAGTTCAAAATTCTTGTCCTGTCACTACGTGCCCTTGTACAAAGTCCCCCTCCAGCTTTCTTGTCAGGCCCTGTGGGTACTGAAAGGATGTTACAAGGTCTCCTCAGAGCCTTCTCTTCTCTGGGCTGGACAACCTCAACTCTCTCCACCTTTCCTCACAGGAGAGGTGCTCCAGCACCTTGATCATTTTCATGGCCATCCTTCCCCACATCCTCCCCCAAGTTCTTCTCTGCAGGGCCACTCTCAATCTCTGCATCCCCCAACCCGCATCGATACTGGGGGTCGCCCCAGCCCAGGTGCAGGACCTTGCACTTGGCCTTGCTGAACCTCACAGGGCTCACACTGACTCACTCCTCAAGCCTGCTGAGGTCAACCACGATCTCTAGGGACCCTCCATGTGCCCGCAAATTGGCTGCGGCTCTGAATGCGATTCATCACTCACACAATTAGGGATCTTCCAGCCTGATAGGATAAAGCCATCCTTTGCTAACCAACACGTGTTTTCAGTCACCTGCTTTGTGTCACCCCGAAAAGTCAGGCTTTCCTTGGCATGCCTTTTTTTTTTTCAGAGGAGATAGGTGGTTATCTCTGTCTCTAAGATGCAGTTAGGTGTGAGAAATGCTGGTTGTGCAGGGAGCCACAAGGCACTAAATCTCACCTGTGCTGCAAAGCCCCCCAGCAAGTGCTGCTGGAAGGTGTTGGCTTCACCTGTTGAAACAGCCTGGGGATGGAGCCAGTGCCCTTGTCAGCCCCCACACGTGGGCTCCAGGCGAGCTTCAGCATCTTTGCCCAGCCAGAGCATCCCTCTGTGCTGTGTACAGGGCACTAGAGATTAATGCTTTGGGTGAAATAAACCCCTTCTGAAGCTGAAGAGGGAAAAGGATATCCTCCTGGTAACATGAAAGGAAACTGGAGCCCGGGCTTCATTAAAAATGCATTAATTGCGAGACAAGAAGAAAGTCGTCTCAAGTGCCTGTGACATGTCGGTTTAGACACGACTGGCTTGAGTCTGTCGGGGGAAACAAACCGTCACATCAGAGGGGTTTGGGGATGGGTGGTCCTGACACAGCCACCCCTCCTGGACAGAAAGCTTCTCCCCTCAAAACCTCCCCTGTGCTGAGGTGGTGGTGCCTCGCTGGGAAGTGCGTGTCTCCTTGTCTGGGGAAAGAAGGGGGCACAGCCCCGGGAGCACTCTGTGGGGCCACGTCCTCCCAGAGAGATGGAGGAAGGGCAGATTTTGCAAGGCTTTTCAACAATAACCCCCTGTGCATGTTGTCCCCCAAATCCAAAGAAGCCAAATGCTTTGTAGGAGAAGCCAAGACACCCCTCCTCTCCCCACGGGCTCTCCCACTGCTGGAGCACCCCATGGCTGGGCTGGGGCGAGCACCTTCCCCCCCTCCCTGCCACGCTGGCGTTGGGAGGCGTGAGAGGGGCCTGTGCCAGTAGGTCAGGTAGGATTTCTCACTCTCCAAAGGCTAATAAAAGCCACCCATGTGAAACCTATAACATTATGTGTATCAATAATTTAGCTTCAGTGTGTAAACATAGATTCTGAGCCTTAGAAAATGTGAAATCATTTCCTCGTCTTTTTCCCCTGCCCTCCAAGGAGATGCTGTGACACCTGAGCGCTGACCGGAGCAGACAACACGGGACACACACTCCTTGTCTTTCTGTGCTGACTCCTTCCTCCACCCAGTTCTTCAGAGATACAGAGGAATCAGGATGAGTGAGGCAGCTCATTAGGAATGAAGGTGTAATTCTGGCTTGTAATTGCAAGTAATTGTTGACCAGAGGGGTGGTGGTAAGAGGAGAAGAAGCTGAGGTTCGTGACCCTCCTTCTCCCCTTTGCTCCTCTCACTCTCTCGGGCAGATGCAGGCACCAGGTTGGCCCAACATAGCATCCATCTGACCTTCCCAGCAGCTGTTTTCAGATGAACTATTTCGCCCCTGAATTGCCCTCAGGAGGAGTTTACACAGGGTGTCCCAGCCCAACTCCAGCCTTGAAAGCAGTGACTGCAGCAGAGACAGGAAGGTAACTGCCAAATAACAACAGCATCCCTCAGAGGGCAAATTCAGCCACCAAGAGTGGCTGCAAGGGGTGAGCAAGCCCCCTTGACTCTACACATTGAGCCAAGGCCAAGGGAGGAACTGCTTTGGCTCATCCATGCCCTGTGAGCCCCTCTAGAAGGAGCTTTGTGGAGGATTCTGAACTGGTGTGGCAGATCATGGGCCATTAGCTGAACGCTGGGCCCAAAAGTTGCCAAACTGGTCCATAATCTTTCCTGAAGGTCCGGAGAGATGAATGGTGGTTGCTCCTCACCTAACTTGTCTCAGCATAACTTTGCATTCAAGTGCTCACAACACTGCATTTGCCCCTGCAACCACCAACCAGCACATGGTGAAGACCTTCATCTACCTCTGCCCAGCACGAGCCATCACGGGTGGGAGCACCTGCTGGAGCCTGGCTGTGGAGCCAACTTGGAGTGGCAACCACTATGGCCAGTGATGTGCCCTGGTCATGGTCTGTCACCAGGAGAAATATTCTCTTCAGGTGATGCTTGGACAGGTCAGGGTGGGTGAAAAGGTCCAACCTACATAGCTCTACCATCCACTGACACTCAGGTGGCCTCAAGCACCCTCCCTGTCCCAGCATGGTTCACCAAACCATCACACAGACAGCACATTTGCACACTGGGAGACAGTCCTTCACTCTGGTCCAGGAGACACACACAAAGCCCTCTCATTGCCAGCAACACTCCCTTCAGGGCTTCTCCCCCAGGCCCAGCACTGCTCCAAGGCACCCACGGGCTGCAGGGGTGTAAAGGCACTGTGAGCCCCTGCAGCACTGCTCCAAGGCACCCACGGTCTGCAGGGGTGTAAAGGCACTGTGAGCCCCTGCCAGCCCCCTGACAAGGGGCTGTGGAGCTGGCACGGAGGGATCTGGGCTGGACCCAGCATGTGGCTATTGCTGTTACTGCGGCTTAGGGAAAGCAAAGATTAATGTAATCATTTAATCCCGAGAGACCGTGGGATTCAACGGCTCTGTTTCACGTCTCCATTCATCGCAGCACAGGGGACGTGTGTAAACTGCTTTGCTCTTAGCTGGGACCTCTGCTCCCTCCTGGGCTCCCTTTGCCCCAGCTCCAGCACATGCACTCAGGCTCCAGCTCTCCCTGCTGCCACATCCCTGCCTCCTGCTGCTGCAGCACAGCGGGGCAGGTCCTGCCTGCAGCACCCCACCCGCTGCTGGGCTGCTGAGGATGCTGACACCACACACCCTTGGGTCTCTTAGGTCTTTTCCTGGCCATGGCTCAGTCCTCACAGCCTGCAGACCTCTGTCTCCCTGGAGCACATGTTGCCCTGCTTGATGCTGGCAGCACCAGTAGGTACCAGCTTTCTGCCTCTGCATCCATCCTGTCCTTACAGGAGCCAAGGGCAGCCAGGCTGGGCTGGGCATCCTGCAGGGAACAGGGTTTGCCATGGGGCTAGAAACACCCTTTGCTTGCATAACATTCACCCTGCCACCACAGTCTGGTGGGACAGCGTTGGGGACACGCAATGACTTGCCACACATTCACATTCATCCTCCCTGTCCCTCTGGTCCAGGGCACCACTTGTGATCTGACACAGCAGGAGCTGCTGCTGCCCTTCGCTTCTTCCCTGGGGCTAAAACACAGGCAGAGGCTGGTGATGTGCCCACAGCCACCCTCAACACCCCATGGCTGCCAAGTCCCCAGGGAAGGGAGCCAGGACATGGTTGTGGTTGTGCTGCATCCCACAGAGATGGGAGTTTGGGTGTTGGTGCTGTAAGACCTCTCCCCTTTCCCGACTCCTGTGCTCATCATGGCTTGATCTGCCCAGCTTCATCACCTGAAATGCACAAAGTAAGCCAGGGCCCAGAGCAGCAACATAAATGTTGCATTTAACATTACAGCAATGGGCTCCCACAGGGTTCCTTCACTGCCCTTCACTGAGTGTGATGGATCATCCCTCATCTCTCATTTAATGTCCCCTTAGGGCAGCAGAGGCTACTGCCTCAGCCACAGCTCACTCACGTGCAGGCTGGTGGCATCCATCCTGGCAGGATGGCAGCCCTGGGGCTTCCATCCAGCCCTGGGGCCAAAGCTAGGCAGTGAGGAATCTCCTCTCTTCCCAGGTCAGCTCACCTCCCCTCTCCCTTGCTTTTCACTTCCATCTCCTGCTCTGCAGCGACGTTGTCCCTTCCCACAGCAGAGCGGTGTCCCTTGGGGATGGCAGCAAAAGCCCAGGCTGAAGCTGTTCCAGGAGCAGGAGGTGCTGTGAGCCCAGGAAAGCCGCAGCCACAGACCTCATCCCAGGCTGCTGGGCTATCTGTGCAAGCCAGCATCACTTCAATCAACAGAGGTGGATGCTTTCTCCAGAATAAAATCTCTTATAGCTGAGAGAGATCCCCTAGTCCACTCCTCTGCCATGGGCAGGGGCATCTTCCAGGTGCTCACAGCCCCATCCAACCCAGCCTTGAACACTGCACTTGGCCTCACTGAACCTCCTGAGGTTCACACAGGCTCACTCCTGGAGCCTGTTGAGGTGCCTCTGGATGCCATCCCTTCCCTCTAGCAAATCACCTGCACCACTCAGCTCGGGGTCATCTGCAAACTTCCTGAGGGTGCCCTGGAAGCCACTGGCAATGTCATTGGTGAAGATATTAAACAGTCCTGGTCCCAAGAAATCCTTGAGGGACACCACCTGGTTTCCACTTGGACATAGAAACGCTGACTGCACCTCTTTGGACATCCAACCAATTCCTCATCCATCTGACAACCTATCAAACCCATATGTCTGCAATTCAGGGGCAAAAGTGTTGGGGGATGACTGCATCAAAGGCTTTACAGAAACCCTGAACCTGCATTACTGCAGTTTATAGGTCATTTAGAGTCTAACGCTGAGAAGTAGAGATGCTCCTGCATCAGATGCACTGCAACAGAACCACAGTATCACAGAACCGTGGGGTTTGGAAGGGCGCTCTAGAGATCACCCAGCCCAACTCCCTGCTAAAGCAGGTTCCTCCCTATTAGAACACACAGGAACGTGTCCAGGTGGGTTTGGAACCTCCAGAGAAGGAGCCTCCTCATCCTCCCCGGGCAGCCTGTGCCAGGGCTCCCTCATCCACGTAGGAAACAATTTTTTTCCTCATGTGCAAGTGGAATTTCCTGTGCTCCAGAACCCCCACGGTGTCCATTTTAGGGCAGCTGTGGGGCTGAGGCCTCTTCCCCTGACACCTCATGTCAGGAGTCGGTAGATGGCTGCAGGATGCTGGCGCAGCGACGTGCCCATCTGCTGCCCGCTCACCAGGCTCAGGAGGGTCCAACCTTTGCCCCCATGGCCAGGACTCAAAGGCTTCACCTCCAGGCATGCAACCCCCCAGTGCCTCACACGCCAGCTCAGCTCAGTGACACTGGGAGACCCTGAGCAGCCCTCACACCTTCTCCGTCCCCCACCCGAGGGTGATGTCAGGGGGTGATGCCAGGCCAAGAGCTTCTCACCCACCCAACGCCAGCGCGAAGGTTGATGCCCTCCCAGCGCCGGCTGCTGCCGAGCCCCAGCTCTCCTCCTCCACCAACAAATTGTTCTTCAACGATTGCCATCTTGTGGTGCCTGTGACCCGTTACTCGTTCCCTTTTATCCGCTAATGGTGTTGGTGAGAATCAGCAATGTACACTGGCAGTTTTAAAACGAAATGTAAATGAATCAGAAAAGCCTGCGGAGGAGCCATTAGCATAAATCCAATCCAAGGGCTTTGTTTAACTTGTTAAAAATGACTAAATATTTAGTGAGTGCGGGTGGGCGAGGTGATTCTTGCTCACACTCGGCAAGTTTTAGAAGCAAAACTAACGCTGAGATCTTAAATGGCTCAACTTAAAAGCAATTTTCTACCCTGAACTCTAGCTCTTAGGTCTATAGCTCACTGGAATATCGCTGATCGTTCAAGGACATCACCTCTAAAGTGTTATCTTCACTTCTGATAGCGGTTGACTCGCTCAGCAAGGACATTTGGATACTGTGTGTGAGCACTGCAGGGAGGTCCTGGCAGTGGGGAATCCCTTGGGGCAAATGCTGCCCGTGCCAAGGATGCCCATGGTGCCCCCGGCTGGGATGCTGCGGGTGCAAGGTGCAAGGTCAGGACCATCCTGACCTGCCTGTGCTGTGAACCATCAATATCACCTTGGACATGACAGACCAGATAGCAGGAAGAAAATCTTTACAATGGGAGTGGTGAAACACTGGCACGGGTTGCCCAGAGAGGTTGTGGATGGGGCTTTGAGAAACTTGGTCTAGTGGAAGGTATCCCTACCCATGGCAGTGGGGCTTTCACAGGGTGATTGTTGCTCTCTCTGTTTTCGTGGCTTTCTTTCTTTCAAATGCTTGACAAAAGCCCTGTAGGAGGATACAGCCGGGGTTTACAGCACTTCCCAGCACTGCCAGGTGTGCCTGCTGAGTGCAGGGCTGTGTCGGGGGGTGCAGAAGCTCTGGGGAGCCCCAACACCCTCTTCCATCTACCTGTCTCCTGGCAGCTCCACCCTTCGAAGCAGCCTTTGTGTCTCTAAATCAGGGGCTTTCCAGCAGTTCCTGAGGGACTCGCTGCCTGCAGGCCTGGCTCAGCAAGCCTCACTTATCCCCAGCTACCCTGGGGCTGGGCTGGAAGCATGAGAGGTGTTTAGGATCCTTCTCCATGAGACCGTTATGGCAACACGCTCACATTCAGCCCCTCGAGGAGGGCAAAGCACGGAGGCCTTGCTTAGGGGGTTGGGTTGGTTGATTTTCACTTCTCCAAAGAGAAAAGCACAAGGTGGGGCAGGAGTGATCCCTGCAGGGATGGGGGGGTTGCATGCAGCACCTCTGCCAGGTGCCTCTGCCAGGGCACCTCACCCACAGCCCTGTGAGCACTTTGCTGATCTTACACTCATTTCCCACCAGAACAATTGGGTTTATAAACTGTTTTTCCCTCTTTGCTCAAGCTCTAGTTTCATGGTTGGTGCAATCCCAGGGTGGGATTCAGCTCTGCCAACAATTTAGGTGTGATTAATGCATCCTACATAGATGCTCTTCTAATGGATCCTGCTGATGCAGAAGAAGGAGCAGAGGCAGGGACAAAGCTGGAGGGCTGCATGTCACCCTGCAGAAGGGAAAGGGAAGCCAGGGAGCAGCTGCATTCCCCCCATCTCCCTGGTTTCCAGCAGGTAAAGCAGGCAGGGATGCTGAAGTCATTTCACTCCTTGCCCTGGGAGCTGCTTGCTGCTTTGCTCATACATCCAGCTAGCCTCAGTTCAGCATCAACAAGTGCCTGGCACCACGAAAACTGAAGCACACAAAGCAAGACAGAGGCAAAGCTGAGGCTCATCAGTCCATCAGTGGCAGAGCTGAGGAGCACATCCCACCTCCATCTTGACGAGATCTGGGTAAACTCCTCTGGATGAAGCCCCAGTCCCTCTGCACCAGTCCTACTGGGAGGCCTGGGAGGTCTTTAAAGCTGAAATAAAATAGGTTTAGATTAGACAGAGAGAAGATTTTTTGGATGAAGGTGGTGGGACACAGGAACAGGTTGTCCAGAGGGGTCGTGACTGCCCCATCCCTGGCAGTGTTCAAAGCCAGGTTGCATGTGGCTGGGAGCAACTTGATCCAGTGGAAAGTGTCCTTGCCTATGGCAGGGAGGTTGAAACCAGGTGATCTTTAAGGTCCTTTCCACCCCAAACCATTCTGTGATTCTACAATTACATAGTTTAAACAGCATCTGACAGCAGGATGGCAATTCCCCCACAAGTCCACCTAAACTCACACCCATCAATAACAAAAGCTCCAGCTACTGGGTAGGGCTGGTGGCAGCGGGAGGCAGAACAAACCCGGGATGGAGAGTACAAGGAAGAAGACTCCTTGCCAAAGAAATTATCTGAAGCAGGTGGTTCCAGCTTGGAGGAACTCAATTTATATTCCCAAATGATATGCCAGGAGCTGCTCACAGCTCCATCAACAAGCACGAGGCAGCTGTTTCAGCATGTGCCAGCAGCTGGGATGGGATGGCTGGCTCAGCTCGGCTGCGCCCATCACTCCAGGCAGCCGGTGCTGGAGGCTCAGCCCAGGGGAGCCTGTAGCAGGTGGCTGCAGGTCTGGTGGGCTGCATGGCACAGTCCTTCCTGAAACAAAGCCGGGCAGGAGGAGAGGCTCCTGGATTATTTACAGGTTGAAGCCTTGGAAAGGAGAAGTGTAGGGAGGTTGAGCTGAGCATGGGGCCGAGGCAGCCCCGCCATGGCCATAACTAGGTCATGCTGGGGCCATCCCTGTTGCAGCAGTGGCTCTCCCCAGGGCATGTCCCTGCCAAAACTTTCTTGGAGTGGAGGAATGGCAAAGTTTTGGGCATGCCCAGGCTTGGCATGGTGGGATGTGGCTTGGGGAAATGAAGCCCTACAAAGCCCTTCTTTTCTGGAGGTTTTCAAAACCTGCCTGGATGTGTTTCTGTATGACCTGATAGAGAGGAACCTGCAGGGGGGTGGGCTGGAGGATGTCTAGAGGTCCCATCCGAACTCTACCATTGTATGATTCTATGGAGGGTGAAGGACACAAGGAGCATGCCATCATCAGCACAGGACTCAGCAGAAGCCACTCCTATGCTGCCAGAGGCCACGAGAGAGCACACAGGCACATCTCAGCTGCACAGTGCTTCCGTCCCAAATTGCTCACGAGGTTTCACGGAGCCAGGCACGCTTCCACCCGAGTTGCAACTCACCCTGGTGAGAACCCTGACCACATCAGCTCAGGGTTGATGGCTCTTTGTAGAAGCCATGTTGATGTTTGGGCAAATAAATAAGAACTCATTGGGGCTGGGGAGAGAGCTGGGGAGGGATCACCAGCTAGATACAGCCTATAAAAACACAGAGGAAACTGTACTTCCTTAAGCTGCTGTGAAAAAAACATGGAAAAGTTTAATAAAAGCTGCTAGGGAGGTACCATTTATTTGGCTTTTGCCAAGGCTTTTGATAAAACCTCACGTCAGAGACTATTAAAGTACCTAATCAAAGGTTAAAAGGGCAAAGTCCCCGTTTGGCAACAGAAAACAAAGACAGGGAACATCTGCTCCTCGAAGTAAAAAGGAGCAAAAGCTGAGGCACAGCAGAGGCCACTACCAGCATCATTACTATTTCATATCATATTAATTAGACATGGGAAGAAGGGCAAAATGATGCAAGGAAAGCCAACAACAGCACAAACCTATTTTGCATTGTCAAAACAGAGAGGTTGGGGAAAAGCTGTGCTGTGAGGTGTCTTGTACAGCAGGAGAAATTGAACCATCACACCAAAGTTAAAAGTTTTCATATCAAAAGCACGTGACCAGCCCAATATGCCAGTGGAAGCAGCTTCAGTGCACAAAACCTAGCATTCAGCACAGAAAAGCTGGACCAGCTGGTCCCTTTACACTAGTCACTTCATGGTGAATTCCGCAACGAGAATCACTTTTGTTGTCATTCCTTACTCTGGTTTTAATCAGCAATATTTCCTCGTGCTCTTGTGATGCCCTAGTTCCTTGGTTGCAAACATTGCAGGGGGAGGCTGCATTGTTTAATTTCTTTAAACACATTAAAAAAAAAAGGTTCTGCTGACGTTTAAGAAACAGAACAGGGAGAATCCAAATGCTGATCATGTTGTAAATGCCAAAGACGCAGAATGGAGTCAGAAGCCTACATGGATCGGCAATACTGCCTAGATTTAACCTGGATGTACAGGCAACAAAGCACTTTGGCCAAAGCAATCTGAGCTGCTCATAACCTATGCTCCAAGTCATCCGAGAAAAATCAGACTGGAGAAACGCAGGGCCTGCAACTTGGAAAGGTTAAGGTACAGAGATCTTCTTTTTTTTTGCACTTTGTAAGGTGTGCAGAGTGTGTGTTCTCCTGACACCAAACCAAATCACTCCAGATCGTACAATTTCTGCTGGAGATTTCACATACAGATGGTGAAAAAAGCCTTTGGGAAAAAAAAACCCAAACAACTCCCCTCCCCCAGAAAAAAAAACCCAGCCATTTGATCATTTCTTAACTCCAGGAAAACATTACATGAAGCAGGTGGTTCCAGCAGTGCTGGCTGTCCCCAGGGCTGGTGGGCTGATCCACCACTACTTTTCTGGGGGTTTTGCTTACAAACCTGAACCAAAAGGATGTTCCTCTGGATGGATAGGATTCTCTTTCTGATCCCACATGTCCTCCAGCAACGTCTCAACTGCGGGACTCCAGCAGCAGTTTGGGGTGCAGGTGTGCTGGGTTCAGCAACTGCAACCTGAAGCTGCAGTGGAAAGGTGGCTTGCTGTTCTCTCTTGGCTTGTTTTGCTAGCAAAGCCATTTCTATATAAAATCTGTCTTCAGACATGATCATCCCACTCCCAGAAACCATGGGAAGGGCCAGGAGCAGCCCCTGGCACAGCACTCTTGAGGCAGGTATCACCCTCCCACCCCTGTGCATGACACAGGACGTGAAGGAGCGTCACAAGACCACATCACCTTGGCATGAACTTCCATGTATTTGAGTTTTCTCTCAGCCCTGCTACCACTTAGAAATCTCAATGTGTTATTATTTCCCTTGTGTTAAAGAAATAAGTGTCTAGCCCTCAGACACGTGGGGGAAAAAGGATACAAAACCAATGCTCAGCAAATCCGCTTGTATCAAAGGCAATCAGATCCCAGGATCTCCCACCTCTTCTCCCTCCCTCTTGGAGGGGAAGGCACCAAAGCAGCGTTCAAATTCCAGGTCAGGACTGCAGGTGCTGCATCCTTGCTTCATCTCTACTGTTAAAACCGTTGGTCAAATACTTAACGCCTGCTCACAGAGAAACAGCTTCTGTGTCTTGAGCTGGAAACGCTTGAGGAGAGCAACACGGAGAAGCCTGAAAATCAATTAATTAAAAAAATAATATCAGTGGCTTCCTAAAAGTGCTCAGCGCCAGGAGCTCCTGTGCATCTCTGGTTCTCTGCACCACAGCCCAGGGGTGCCACGTTCGCTTGAAGATGAAAAGAGCAATTGAAACCAGGTAAGAAAAGCAACGTTTGTCTTTCTTCTCTTTCTGCTTGTTTTTAGGCAGGAATTTTTCAAAGATGATTGCACAAAAGGCAGTCTTTGACTTAACAGGCAATTACTTAATTAAGTACTTAATTGCATATTACAAGAAGTGAAGTGTCTTTTTTTAATCTATCTGGCAACGTAAAACTGGGCGCTGTGCTATTCATAACACTGAAATCCTCTGCTTTCTGGGGAAAACTTACCCTGTGTGCAAAACAGGACAAGTTTTAAGTGAGAATCATTTGACTTTTGGCTTTAATTGAATGGGTAGAAAGGTCTTCAGAAGCAGGCAAACCACCTTCAGGTAGAAAATTGAGAAGACTCCAGAAATCAGACGTGTTAAAATGTGGCAGATTCCAGTGATTTGTATGTTCATAGAATCATTTTGGCTGGAAAAGACTTTTAAGATCACTGAGTCCACCAACCACTCACCTCACACTGCCAAGCCCATCGCTAACCCATGTCCCTCAGCACCTCGCCTATGTGTCTTTTAAATATCTCTAGGGATGGTGACTCCACCACCTCCCTGGGCAGCTCATTCCAATGCTTAATAACCGTGCGAATCAAAAAGTTCTTCCTAATGTCCAAACTTAAGCCTCCCCTGGCACAACTTGAGCCCATTTCCCCTTGTGATACCCATTACTGGAGAGACTGACCCTCACGTTGCTACAACGTCCTTACAGGTAGTTGAAGAGAGTGACTGTGTCTCTGCTCAGCCCCCTCTTCTCCAGATTAAAAACCCCGAATTCCCTCAGCCGCTCCTCATCAGACTTGAATACATAAGAAAAAAAATGAGATGTGTTGTAAATCAGTGATGGGAAACGGTTGACTTTAGCAAGCACTCTCTGTTTGAGATCTGAAGGGATGTCCTGGCTGTAGGGGTACTTAAACACAGTACAGCTCTCTAGGATTGTGATGAACTCATTACCCCTGCAGCCCACGTGTGAACGGCCATGGCTCTATGTGGAGTCAAGTGTGTTGGGGGCACAGGGAGNGTGACAAGTGTGTTGGGGTTACTGG
>WBNH01004927.1:0-13222 GCA_013401255.1 Urocolius indicus
TCCCTCAACCTGCTGAACACACTTCTTTAAATTACACAGACCTAAAGTAGACCTTTGATGATCCAGAACCAATAACACACATTATTCTTTAACACAATGTATATTTAGAGATTCAAGGAAAGCAATATACTACCTGCCACAAGCAAATGTGTTTGATAAACTTGTGTAGCAAAATAACCCTAAATTAAATACCATCATTAAACTTATTATAGCACATGAGTTCGAGGGGAAACCAAACAGTCATGCACTTGCAGAAACATCAAGGTTCTATTTCATTATAAATCACCTTCTGGATAAAATTAGTCAGACAATATTCTCCATAAAGAAATCAAAACAAATATTAAAATTGTTTTAAATATTCCTATTTTAACTGTAAGTTGATTTAAAATAAAATCCCAAACAAAAGCAAAAAATAGCATACCAAAAGAAAACTTCCCAAAAAACCAAAAAACACATTTTAAAAAGTGTATTTTAGCATCTTTTCAAACAATTACATTCTCTCTGACAAAAAAAATTATGTTGGCTTCCTAAAGGAATTTTAGCTGAAAGGCAGTGGCTATTAAATACTACTTTGTACACCAGAATCCTGGAGATAAAACTTCAAATTCAAACGCTACTTCCAAGGAACCTATACAAAGTAGTTATACAATCCCTGCCTGCAGCAAAAGTTTGGATCAAATTTCCTGTGGCAGACAAATTTGTCTTTGGATTTGAAAATGAACCACTATAATCACACAACTAAAAAGTCTTGTACCTAGAATTATAGAACCATAGAATCATTTCAGCTGGAAGAGACCTTTAAGACCATCAAGTCCACCCTTTATGCCAGACCTATCAACTACTAGACCATTTCCATAAGTGCAACATCCAACTGTCTCTTAAACACCTTCAGGGAAAGTAACTCCACCAGCTCCCTGGGCAGCCTGTTCCAATGCCTGGCAACCCCTTCAGTAAAGAAATTCCTCCTCATATCCAGCCTGAACCTCCTCTGGCACAAGTTGAGGCTGTTTTCACTTGTTCTATTGCTTGTTTCTAGGGAAAACAGACCCACTCCTGTCTCGCTACAGCTTCCTTTCAGGCAGCTGTAGAGAGCAATAGGGTCTCCCCTGAGGCTTCTTTTCTCCAAGATAAACAGCTCCATATTCCTCCTCTGTTCCTCATATAAGACGTGCTCTAAACCCTTTACTAGCTTGGTAGCCCACGTCTGGACACTCTCCAGCACCTCAGTGTCCTTGTAGAGAGGGGCCCAAAAGTGGACACAGTATTCAAGTTGCAGCCTCATCAAAGCTGAGTACAGTGGGATGATCACCTTCCTGTTCCTGCTGACAACACTGTTCCTGATACAGGCCAGGATGCCATTTGCCTTCTTGGCCACCTGGGCACACTGCTGGCTCATGCTCAACTGCTGTGAACCAACACTCCCAGGTCTCTCTCTGCCTGGCAGCTTTCCGGCCACTCCTCCTCAATCCCCTAGCACTGCTGGGGATTGTTGTGGCCCAAGTGTAGGACCTGTCACTTGGCCTTATTGAAACTCATGGAACTGGCCTTGGCTCAGCCATCCAGCCTATCTAGATCTCTCTGTAGAGCTTCCCTACTCTCAAACAGATCAACACTTCCACCCAGCTTACAATGATGTACAATCCTATGGGACCTCCCCCGTCAGCCAGGACGGCTGATAAATGATGGGCAGTGGCAGGTGAGCATCCCTGCCTGTTTCCTTAGAACTCTAGGATGTATTCCTTCTGGCCCCATGGATTTGTGTACATCAACATGGAGCAGCAGGTCACTGACCATCTCTTTCTGAATTCTAGGGGGAACATTTAGCTCCCTGCCTCTGTTTGTTGGCTTTAGGGACTGACTTTCCCCAGTGGAAATGCTCCTACTACTAAAGACTGAGGCAAAGAAAGCATGAAGCTCCTCAGCCTTATCTTTGTCTTTTATTGCCAAGTTTCCTTCTGGATCTAAAAGGGGATGGAGATTCTCTCTGGTCTTTCTTTTATTGGTAATACATTAATAGAAACTTTTCTTATTGCCTTTACCTCTAAAGCCAGTTTGACTTCTAGCTGGGCTTTTGACCTTCTATTTATCTCCCTACATAACCTAACAATGTTCCTGCACTCATTGTGAGTGGTCTGCCCCTTCTTCCAGAAGCCACAAACTCTGGTTTTTTGCCTGATTTTAAGACAAATCTCCCTATTCAGACTGGGCAGTCTTTGTCTCCAGCTCATCTTATGGCACATGGGGATCACATGTTCCTGTGCTTTTAAGATTTCCTTCTTAAAAAGAGTTCAGCTTTCCTGGACTCCCATAGCCTTAAAAACTGACTCCCAAGGGATTCTATCAAGTAACCTCCTAAACAAGTCAAAGTCAGCCCTTTGAAAGTCCAAAGTGTCAGTTTTTCTGCCNCTCCTCAGCCTTATCTTTGTCTTTTATTGCCAAGTTTCCTTCTGGATCTAAAAGGGGATGGAGATTCTCTCTGGTCTTTCTTTTATTGGTAATACATTAATAGAAACTTTTCTTATTGCCTTTACCTCTAAAGCCAGTTTGACTTCTAGCTGGGCTTTTGACCTTCTATTTATCTCCCTACATAACCTAACAATGTTCCTGCACTCATTGTGAGTGGTCTGCCCCTTCTTCCAGAAGCCACAAACTCTGGTTTTTTGCCTGATTTTAAGACAAATCTCCCTATTCAGACTGGGCAGTCTTTGTCTCCAGCTCATCTTATGGCACATGGGGATCACATGTTCCTGTGCTTTTAAGATTTCCTTCTTAAAAAGAGTTCAGCTTTCCTGGACTCCCATAGCCTTAAAAACTGACTCCCAAGGGATTCTATCAAGTAACCTCCTAAACAAGTCAAAGTCAGCCCTTTGAAAGTCCAAAGTGTCAGTTTTTCTGCCCCACCTCCTAGCATGTCCACGAATAAGAGGCCCAGCAGGGCATCCTCCCTGGTCAATTCACTTACCAGCTGTGTGAGGAAGATATCCTCAACACATCTCAGGAAGCTCCTGGTTTGCTCCCTCTCTGCTGTGTTGCATTTTCAGCAGGTACCTGTGAACCTGAAGTCTCCAACAAGAATAATGGCAAGTGATTGCAAGGTTTGTTCCAAGTGCTTATGGAAGGTTTCATCTACCTCACTACCTCTGTGTTTTTACTATATTGGGAGCCTTTGATCCTAGATTATATACTTGAGGAAGCAAAAAAAACCTGTGGCAACCCAGATGTATCTATATTTTGGTTATGAAGAATTATGGATTAAGATAATTGCACAATCCAGAGAATGCCTTCCTCTCTTCATAGCTGTCTGTAAAGATTTCTAACTTCCCTAAAATCATTGATCACTTCATTATAAAACCAAAGGAAGGACTCTAATGTAGATTAAAAATTATATTGTCCCTATGGGAAAAAATCCTTGGGAAAGTCAAGTGACTTTACTTAAAAAATTCTTTATATAAAAGAAATACAGAAGCTATTATAAATGTAGTAAATTGTTCTTTATATTTTATCAATGAAACACAAAAATAAAGCATGCATGTTTGAAGGTTTCCATAAAAGCTGCAACAATCTTCTTGAAGTACTTTGCAATAATCACATCACTTTAAGCAACTTAATCTCATCCTATTTGTCTTTGATTTACTTTTTTTGGTGTGAGTTATTTTGACAAGTAAAACAGCATCTAGACAAATAGATCTTCATTTGTCATAGACCTATATAGCTGTTCATAAGATGTGGAAGAACAGAAAACTGCCAGCATACATTCATTTAGACGAAAAAGAAAGCAGTGAATTTTTCTCATTGAGAGTTTTCCTATGGACTCGGGAGACACTCAAAGCAATCGTATTTCTCATTCTTCAGCCCAGAAGACCCAATTGCCATCATCATCAAGAATAAAATAATAATAATTTTTAAAAGATGATATCATTTTTTTTTCAAGTTGTTGAACTATTTACTGTTCATGAAAAGAAAATAGAGCCTTGCTCTTTGAAGATCATAATATAGATGAATACAGAGACTGTTTCGTAAGGCTGGAAATGTAGAAACAAAGATTCATTTAATAGGGAATATAACAATTAATCACACAAGCCTACAATGCAAAAATGCTATGGAGCTTGTAATATGTATTCTAACATACTGCATGCAGCACATTGACAGATGGTGCTAATGTATAACTAGAAGCATGAAAGTAATCGCATCCTGAAGACAAAAAACATCTTACTTCTATGAGTTTTTAAGGTATATTCCAAATATGTGTATTGAATAAACTTAATGAGGTAACTTGTTAAAAAACATACTTGACTCCTGCTTGACTGCTGTTTTGCAGTACTGCCATTAAATTCATTGGTGTGCTATTAGCTGTTCACTCATTCATATGTGCAGCTGTAAAGTGAAATTATAACCTTCTGTTCAGTTCTAAGTTATTTCCAAGACATTTCAATCTGTTGAAACAAGATTTCCCAGTTCCTGAAGAGTCTGATTTCAGAGCACAGTTTCAATGAATATTTCATTACCTGGCTCATGTTGTAAAATTCTAGGATGGCTTTCAGACAGAAAAACATATGCAGAAAACACTACTAAAGCAGTCTTTGCTCTCTCTCAGGACAGAGCTATTCAGTCAGCCATTGTATGCCTTGCTGCCCAGATAAGACACAGCCTAAAATGTGTTACGCTTTCCATGTTTCCCTTGTACTGAGAGAAAGGAGTGGTCTGTTCCTCATGCTATCTCCACATATGCACACAAACAGCAGAGAAACACATGAAAAGCAAAAGAGCATGTAGTACTTCTCAGTTGCTTCTGATGGTGACACAGGATTCCAGAGATCATTCTCACGACTTGATGATTCCTTCAGATGCCTAGTTGCATCTGGCCTACACTCCAGATGACAAAACAAGCACTACAGTAAACACATCAAATGTGAAAACACAGCAGGTCACTGAAGCAGTCTTAGAAACCCATGGACATAATATAATACACTTTCCTGGGAAAAATCATATTGTTCATGTATTTCCAGAAAAAGTTAAAAGAACATCCTTTATCTATATTTAACATATCTTGTTTTCTACAAAAGGCTGATAATTTTCTGATGGCACAATTTTTCCTATTCAACCAAAAAACTGTTATTTCAACTCCATATTTTTACCTGCTTTAAGAGTGCATTTAATTTACAACAATATATCATTCATTGTGATGCTAAAAATACAGTATAGTTTTCTCGTTATTAAAATCCTTTTTGAAGTCACTGTGATTTCGGAAGTAAATTAACAAAACAATAGTGAAAACTGTATGAACAATGATGATGAAAATTTTAATTGATGTAACTAAAAGTATTTTAATTGACATAATATAATATCTCACGGGTCTCTTTGGAATATATATAATCCAAAGGTTAAAAATCCCATCATAAACTGCAAAGGAGTGTGGTAGGAATTATTTACACTAATGTTCAACACTTAGTGTGAGCCTCAGTCACAAGTCTCAGATCACATTAAAAGCTTTCTTCAAATGTAGAATAAGGCTGTTACTCTGGGGTGGGGGGGTGATGGGAGAGAAAGAATATAAGTTCCTCACATTCAAAGGTGCTCCACTATAACATAATATTGAACTGCATTTAAGAACATTCTCAGAATTTTTTTTTTCCAGAAACTTCATGACTTTGGTGAATGTTTATTCAGTAATAAGTCTGCAACAGGTATGCTAGCAACTGTGAGCTGTTTTTTGACTGCTCAACACTGAGATAAATATTGTACAAAATAATACAGGGCTTGAATTAATGATAGTTTACTTAATCTCAAAGCACTTGCCAGCTTGGTGTTACAATAATCATAATAAAAATATAATATAATACTTGCAAATAATTAAAAAATACTAAAAATGGTATTTTTTCACACATAATAGTTGCAGCACATAACAAAGGGCGGAAAGGTAGGTGATACTTATGCTGACAATATTCTCTTCATTTCCAGCAGTCATCCACTTGGAACAGCATGAGCAACAGTTTCCATTCAGACTAGCTAGTTTAAATCCCTTGAATGGATCTTTCACTTTTTTTTTTCCTTAGGACCTTTAAAATCTGTTTATATACCTTTATAGAGAAATTAATTCCACATTTCAGTAACAAATTTTTTCAAAATGTTACATACTTGTTGTCACGTGAAAAACACTGAACAACCATTCCTCTTCCACTCAGTTCATACCATTTGCAATTACATGGATGTCTATCAAAATTACTTTTAGTCATCTCTTTTCTACAGTTAGAAGATTTAGACCATTTCCCTTTCTCTATAAAGTAGCTGATTATCTTTGATCACTTCAATTTCTGTCTCTGTACTATCCTTAAATATTTTTAAGATGGAATGGCAGTTATGATCATTTTAAAATGTCTGCCAACTAAGGGCTGGTTGTGTAGTGCCACAATGTTTTGTTCTCTATTCCTGTTCTGCTGTCTAACATCATATTTACATTTTTCAGTACTGCTAGAGACTGAGATAACTGTTTCAGAGTGCCATTGTTTGTGACTTCAAATGAAGCAGAATTGCTCCAAAATGAGACACCGCTGATTTCTATCAAGTTATCAAGTCTACAGTCAAGATTGTCTTGCCATCAGCATTGCTCTGTATTTACTGACATTAAATATCATCCAGCACATCATTACTCACTTGTTCATCAACAGCTTTCTGCAACTCTTCCTTACATGGAATAGTTTTCTAATGTCAAAGCCTTGTCATCTCACTGTTCACCCCACTTCTAGACACTTTCTGAAGACCTGTGTTTGCTGTTTGCATAACTTTCATCACTCTGACAGGACCACAGCATGTGACTCAGTTGACTGGCTAACTCCATTCTTTCTCATAGCTTTTGCCAATATGACTGGCACAGAAGTAGGCTGTAATGGCCTGTAGATCCCCAGATGCCCTTTGGAGTTCTTCATAAAAACTTATTCTCTTTGCTTCCTTACTCTATTACCAATTCAAACAACAGGTTTTACATCACATAGTAATTAACTCTAGATTTCTTAGGTGAAATCTTTTGCTCTAGCAATTAATTGCTCTTGTATTTTGCTCTAAAATCTTTTTCAGTGATGTGCTTGTTTAAGAATAACAGGCACAAATAGAAAGAAATAATTTCGATTTTACAGCTATTGCCTTTAGTGCTCATTTTCATATGCTTATCAAATCAAATACAGTCTTCAGTTTCTGATGTGTTAGAAACTACTTTTATTAGTTTTATATTACTTATCTATATGTTTTTTTAAAATTAGTCTTAAAAAAAATCTTCATTTCTTGACAAATTAGATGTGATTTCAAATTTAACTTACTATAATTTATATTTTTGCTATTGTATTTAGACACAATTTTCAGAAAGATCTTTCACTTTCTATGATCACTTTGCTGCTACAATCATCACACTAAGAAACTACATCAGAACATCAGTGAAACACAATCCCTCACCCCAAAGATTAAATTAAAATATGAGTGGGGTTTTTTTCAAATAATATAAACAATTTTCAAATGTTTGTGGGATTATTCTCCTCAATAAATTTGTAATATTTAAATTCAGATGTTTACCTTTGGCCAAAAAAACCCATTCAAGCATCAATTCAAGCTGTACTTTATAAAAAAGAATCAAACACAAACTTAAGAATTTCCAAGGTAAAATAAATTTTTCCATAAACACACTTACAGTCAGTATTTATATACAGAAGGCAAATAAATGTGAGACATAAATAGAAAGATCCTTCCTTTTTGTTCATATCTTGAAAAACCCTTTGGCCACATCATAGGGAATCTTATTTCTACTATTTATTCAGCAGATCCAGGTGACAGGAATTCAAAATGTCAACTACTGGGAAAGAACAGAAATAAGCTGTAATTTTTATCTTGACACCTGTTAGAATTCTAACACCTGACATAATTCTGTACTGTTATGGGCTACTAATTACAATAAAAACATATAATAAACACACGCTGATGAGATAAGGCAACAAGAAATGTGGCCCTCACTAATGCAATCCAAGGAGTACAGAGCTGAAGTAGATGCACACAAAAGGAATTACCAAAAAGAGAGGTGTCAAGACTTAAAACATATTGAAATGTATTGATGTGTGATATTGACAGTGAGGTAGTGTGCTAACTGAACACCAGCTTATTTTCAGCTGAGCCATTTCACCATGATCTTCAGCTAATTTATTTATAAAAGCACTGAGTGATAAATACACTCTTAGTATGCTATGTTTTGACAAAAGCAACATTCACATATATATGTAAGGGTCAATGCACAGAAGTGATCAAAAGTAATATGTTATTTATGTTATTTATTAGATTTATAACAACTCATATCATGTAAGCTGAAATTGACTTGCAGTTACTTTATGTAACTGCATCTGGAGACACAGAATTCATTATTTCCCACCTAAAGTAAGTGACCCAATTCCAATTTCATTCCATAATGGAATAAAAAAAGGATTCTTACAAGTAAGAACTAGGAAGGTCTTGAAAAACTGAAGTATGAACTATTTCACATATGGAATAATTTCATAGCTGACTCATAGGTAAAAAAATATATAGAGAAAAGATCTGAGAAAGTCTTACCACTTTGCAGTCATCTTTTATCCTGGAGTTGTGTCTACTCGTTCTTCAGGGAACATATTTCAGAACCACACAGTAGTTTTCCAGTTGAAATACATCCCATGTTACAGATCCTTATCTAGTAAACATTACTGGCTCTCAGTCTATTGGAAGTAAATGCACTAGGACTCCAGTTAGTGACAGATACATGAAAGAACACCTCAGTTTCACTATTTGGATGGATACAGTTCAACAAGCAACTGGCTTTTTGATTCAATGTCTCAATTCAATTTGTTCTTACCTCCATGCAGAACCTGCAGAGAAAAGAAAGCATCTCCAGATGGCACTTTTCATCCTAGAAAGCACAGTCCTTCCTACTGTCTCATGAAAAAGGCTCAAGCAGGCCTATTGTCAATTTGGGAGCTTTAGTGAAGAATTTTGTCAGGTAGGATGAACTCAGCATTTCATTTGCAATTGCTGTCAGACACTGACTTATTTCATTTGTAAGAATACAACTAAAGTTAACCTGAAACACAGAAGTAATTGAATAAATCCTTGTTCAAAGGACTTTTTATTTCAAATCTAATTACCTCTTTAGTCCACAATTTGCTGGCAATTATTAGGAATTGGGTGTTTACTGCCAAAACCAACGCAACAGGTTATACTGTGGTCTCCACAAAGTAAATCTCATCCAGAGGATTTTGTTTAGGTATTAACTTTCATGAGACTTTAAAAAAAGAAAAAAAACCCACATGTAAACATCATCAATAATATCTTGTTCCTAGTGCTTTCTTTTATGTTTCTCCTTAATCCTTATGGAGTTATTCTTGTGCCTCATTCCAATTCTTTTAGACAATAACTAGAAACCCTATACATCTGAGAGACTCTCTGTACATTTTTGTGTGGAAATAGTTTAGAAACCTCTATCAAAGAAAACAAAGCTTTCAAAACTTGTTGTCTAATATTAGAAAGACATGCTCCAAGAAGGAAATTGTGAAAAATATACTTCAGTCAATACTAACATGAAATCAAATCATAGTCTGGATTTTTAGTCTAACTTTGGTAAGAAAAATACTGATTTAGCTGTAACATTCAATAACTGAGACTCTAAAACAGGAAGGACCCAGAGATCAGACTGATAATGTAGAAAACAAAGAAAGAAAATGAAGAATCCTTGATATTAACATAAGAGAGTTATTTGATTAAAAGTTCCTCTGTGGCAATGCCTTTTTCAAAAAACATAATACATTTCAGCAAATACCTGTAAGTAAAAAATAAAGAAAATCAAGGCATTTTGCAAACAGAAAGTTTTAATCAGGCAACCCCTTAAAAATTCAGATTACTTCAATGTGCAGGGGCAAAATGGAGAGACATCAGATCAGACAGGACTCAAAGGTTCAATTCTAGAAGGAGTTTTGCACCCTCAAAAGACATATTGAACCACACATTCTTGTATTGAGTTCTGTTGGTTAGATGAATATTTCTTTTATTAAATAATACAGGAGAAGAAATCTTATTAACAACCCAACACCTGGATGGACATATATCTGTGTTTACTTCCTGAAGTTACTCTATCTTATAAACCAGGTCTGATTAGTCAGACCTGTTAGCAAGAAACAAGAAAAATTAACATTCGTAAGCATTAATTGCTTGGAGTATATATATGAAGTATTACAGTATCTCTGTCTTCTATGAGTTTACATTCATGGTTGGATTTAGAATTTCAGAAGAAATTTAACTAACACTACAGATAAGGTTGTTGGAAAGAACTGGATACCATAGGTTATCAGGAGAAGATCTTACTTACTTATGAATTATTTTATAATAAATATATTTTATATAATTATTTAATCATTTACTATATTATTTGTTACTAAATAAAATATCACCAAAATTGTAAATTAGAGACTTTCTACTATTCCAAATGAAATTTAAATATTGAAAAGTCACAGTTTATCTTTAATTCAATACTATCACAATGCCTGTAGGCTCAGCCTTTAGGAGACACATCGACACTCATAAAAAATCTTAAGCATAAATCAACCACTAATAAGCCCCATTCACTCAAGAAAATGTTTCTTTGGGATAACACAAAAGAGAAAAAAAGATTTGTCAAGAAGGGAATGAAAAGGCAACAAGATTATAGCCTATATCAAGAGCAGCTACTTGAACACACAGATACATGGTTCCTGTCCATTCTACAAGGACATTGATGCCTCTTAAATTGCCAGAGGAAGTGTCTTTGTCTGTTATAAGTCAGGATGTTTATGTAGGTTTCATTCCACAGTACCTTAACAATTTCTTCTTACACTGTTAGATGACCTAATCTTACCTAAGAGGTAGTTAATATCTACAATTCATTATTTTTATTCTTAATTTACTTGCAAGACTATGCTGTAACACCATAGAGATTTTCTGAGTTGGAATGAAATCCAGTATTGTAGAGAGTGAAAGCTGACTGAAAATCCAAGATCAATATTCCAGTGACTTCCTATTTTGAGGAAAGAAAAAGAGATTTCAAGGCTCACAGATATTTTCATGACCTTTGCCTTCAGGCAGAAAATCCTTAGTAGTTACATGTTTCAGTTTCTAAAACTGCTTTGCAGCTGACAGTATTTCTCCATGAGTTAACTGCTAACATATTTAGATAAGCAGAGCTAACAAGGATATCTCAAGAAAAAAAAAGACCTTGTCATTACCAGCAAAATTTACAGTGTATATTACAGTGTATACTGTAAGCCAATAAAATCCTGCTCCTCCTCAAATGCTGGGCAGAAACAAGTTTGATCTATTTAGGTGCAGGCTGGAGAAAAAAAGCCAAATGACTGCATTATTATGATGTTAAGCCAATGCAATTAGTAAAATATCTTACTGATATGTAAGAGCTTTTAGTGGATCCAATTTAGCATTGCATTAGCACTTTACCTATTCCTACCCTTACCACTTTTGACTGCTAAGGATCTCAGGAGACTATCACTCTGTTGAGTGTCAAACTGCTGCTCAGTAAAAGTTAAGGTGATGCTCTGGGCCCTCATCATTACACATTTTCTCAAAATGGATATACATTATTCTAAAGAATGAATAAAACACATGTTAACAACTCTTCTGTAATATAGAAAGAAATAGGTTCCAATAGATAGTTTTCAAAGAAAGATTTCTGCAAAGAGATTCAGGTCAAAGGAAAGAAAGAACTATAGTTTCTAACAGACACACAACTCTGATACAGAACATTTCCGCAGGTAATTCTTGGAAAGAATATTGGATATAGATACGATTTGTAGCTTTGTTTCTCACCCTTGTAACACAGACAGTTTTCTTCCTGCAGTGAGCTCTAAAGCTACAGGGATAGTTTTGGAGAAGAAAAAGAAGAAAAGCATGACAAAATTTTTACTTTCATCTAAGCTTATAAGTTATGTGTTAATAAAAAAATAAAAATAGAAAGGCAAAACACTAGATAAATGAAATCTTAGATGTGAAAACTCCTTTTAAATAAAAAAAAATAAATGTTCTTTGCCACTTTAAATGTACCAATTTTCAATTGCCAGTCAGAAAAACATGCTTCTCCATAGGTCTAGTATCCCATGTGTCATCACTCTGCTTACGACTTCTATAAATGTGGACATCTCACATTATAGCAGGCACATAAAAGTAAGCAAGTAAACAGAATTCATCATATCAGATATCATGCAAGAAAAATATCTAACTCATATAATTGCATTACAGTCCCTCATGTCCCACTAGCCACATTCCTAGATGTCAACCAGCCAAACACAGAGATCTACACAAACCAGAAACACTGTTATCAGGATCCCACTGGATCTTAACTAACCAAGTACTAATCAATAACAATTTTGTCTATCCACTTACACTAAATGTCAGAAGACTGAAAGACCTTGTCATAGATCATTAAATGCCAATATTAATTTCCCTTCTCAATACTCAATCAGACACCAATGTGAGGGAAAACTGTGCTGTGCTCCAGTTCAGTTGATTGTAAATCTGAAATAACATTTCAGAACAACTGAAGAATCAGACCCATTCAGGAAGTAATGGCCTTGGTACCAGGTCAACTCTTCCAAAGTTTTTTTTATGCATTTCTAATTATCATGCTAATAAATATACCAGTGATTGGTGAGTTTGCCCTTTATATTTCTCTCTCTCTCTTACTTTCATGCTTTTTTATTTCCAACACTTTCACTTCCTCATTTTCCCAAATTTTATAACTTTTTGTCGTGGTTTGGCCCAGCTAGCACAGCAGCACCACGAGTCTCTCACTCGGTGCCCCCGTTCACCCCCACCCTCAATAGGATGGCAGAGGCCCCAGCAAAATGGGAGGAAAAAGATAAGCAAGTTGGTTGTGGATTAAGACAAGGACAGGGAGGGCTCACTGCTAATTACAGTTCCAGGCAAAACAGACTCCGGTACTCGACTTAGAGAGGAAAGTAGGAAAGTTTATTCTACAAGAAACAGAATGGAATAAAAGCAAAAGGGGAGTAGGATGATAAGAAAATTACAACCAGCACTTTAAGATCTCTCTCCCCCATCCCTCCTTTCTTCCTGGGCCCAGCTCACTGCTCCCGATATCTCTACCTCCTTCCCCCTCAACAGCTCAGCGTGGCAAGGAATGGGGGATGTGGTCAGTTTCTCACAGATGGGCTCTGCC